>CAUYQU010040549.1:0-59736 GCA_963574635.1 Cheracebus regulus
CTTCTGAGTCCTGGGCCCTCCTGCGGTGTCACCCACCATGCTGGCCGGGTTCTGCTTATCCCCAGGCCTCCTCCCTACAGTCTCTCTGTGCTCCCTGGAGGCAAAGACTATCTTGTTGGTCTCTGTGTGTTCAAAGGCTGGCGGGGGCTTCAGAAAGACCTGTGGACCCCCAAGGCTTACAGCTCAACTTTGTCAATTTTATTTGTATTCCATGGCAAACAAAATGTATGTTTTCTATTTTTTATGAAAAGTCTCCATTCTCTTTTGGCTGGGAACCCCTCTCTGGAGTTCTCCTGTCCCATTTCCTTTGTGATGTTTCTCTTTTCCAGCCCTGGAGACACATAAGCTGCCCACATCCCGGGCCCCTCCGCTCTCCTCTGCAGGCAGGTCTGGCTGGAGACGGTCCTTGGTGGGCTCTGCTGCCTGCAACCTGCCCACCTGCCCTTCAGAAGCCCAGGCTCATTCTGTGACTCAGGGGACTGTTTATTCACTCGCTCTGATGATAAAGCTGCATGTGCAGCAAGTGCCGGGAAGCTGATGGATGGGCAGTGGCCCAGGAAGTATGTCTCAGCTCGTTCCTTCTCTCCACCTCCTTCTCGGGGATTCCTAGTTTCTCCCCTAAGACGGTCTTTTTTTTTCTCCTGATTTTGCTTTGCTTGAAGATTTTCTTTCCAACTCATGTTTGCCAGTTTAATTCCACCATTTTAACTTCTAATTGGGGTGGAGGGTGAATTGGTCTCCTGTGCTCAGAGTTAGAATTGGGATCTGCCCTCTGGGGTCCCTCGATCTCTTTATTAATCACGACCAGCTCTTACAGCTCATCTGGGCAACATTAACACCAGCCAGAAAGTAAGCGTTGAGTTTGGATGAGATACTTGCAGGGTTCTGGGGAAACAGAAGAAATAAAATGCAATTCCTCCTCTCCATGTGTTGGCAGCTCCAAGGGGAAAGGCCACTATACACATCCCACTGGGAGGCTGGGGCAGGGGAAGAGTTGATTTGATTGGTGACAGGATCCTACAGGTGACAGCGAAGCTGCCTGGGAATCTACAAGGGAAGGGCTGGAAGGAGAGCATCCTGGGGCAGAGGAGACAATGGTGTGCATGTCTAGCTGAGCATGATGCATAGGCCTGTGGGTGTGCACATTCGGGTGAGAATGATGCAAGGCCCACAGGTGTACATGTCCCGGTGAGTGTGATGGGAGAAGCAGGAGCTGGGTCTGGACAGGCAGGTGGGGATGAGGTGACCCAAGTGTCTTCCTAACGGAAAGCAAAGCCTCCTCTGGTCACGATGTGGGGTGGGGATTAAACAGAGCTGCATCAGGATGGGGTGTGTGTCTCAGGTGATCCCTGGAGAGGTGTGAAGGAGGAGGCAGAGGGTGGTCATGAGGCAAGGTGAGTAAGGTGTGATGAGTGGGAGGTGGTTAGAACCAGCAGGACTTGGGACAGAGTCTGTATGGGGGATGGAGCTGAGTAGGAGGCAGTGGCATCCCGGAGGCCAAAAACAAGGATAGAGCTGGGACACGAGTCCTAGTCACGTGTGTTTACTATAAAGTGCAGCTCGGGGGCTTGTGTCCATGGCAGAGTCGCTGGCCAGACTGGCCCCACCCCTGCCATAAACAACTTGGAGCTTGAATAGAAACCAGGAAATAGCAGTTTTCAGACATGAAGCAGGCAGCACAGGTCTGTGATTCTAGAGAGAAGGGAACAAACCAGGCTGTGACCCCAGGTGGCAAGCAGGCATCATTTTGTTTGAGTGGGGTCTTGCAGGTCCCAGGGAGCTGCACAGTTCCCCGAGCTCCCTCAGGGCTGGAGGACAGTCACATTCAGAGCAGCTGGGTGGAGATCGGGTCACACATGGAGCCATCTCAGGACCCCTGGAAATGAAGCTCACATCCATGGAGCCAGCATCCCTGTCACCCGCCTCTGAGAATGGCCAGGGCTGGGACACCAGTGGAGATGGTCCCATCTGCACTGCTATCACACAGGGCAGCATTGTCAGGGTGACCCACGTGGACACTCAGCATCTAAGGACAAATGAGAGTAGATGTTGGGGTCCTGTACACAAAAGCCACCACAACAGGAGAATGAGCCCTGTCATCACTTGACCTGGCTGTCTTTATTTCAGTTCCATGCTGTGACACTCCTAACAGCACAGATGTGGCAGTGTGGAATCAGCAATGTTATCTGCCCTAAGTCCATCAGGGAGAGACATAATAGGTGTGTGGTCATGGAGCTCAGGTTCCCTGTGGTCCCTCCATATGCAATTAGCATCTTCTGGTGATGTCACTATTTGTCTACAGCACAGCCCCTCCCAGAACACTCCTGTCCATCTTATGCCCGAGTGGAGCCAGTGAGGCCTCTGAGGCTTCCCGCTAATTGCTGTTTTTCATGTGTCTGTGCCTACGTGGCTTGAACACGAGTAGGGGCTGAAACTGGAGCCGCTGGGCAGGCTCCTTCACCTTTCAAATAGTGGGACCGTCTTTTACATGTGGGAAACCGCCAGCATGTCCTTGGCTCAGGTCACTCTGGAGATGCCAGGATTATGAACACTGCTGCCTCCCACTGTGGTCCTGTCTGCCTGTCTGGGGTCTTGCCGACCAGGGCATGCTTTCTAAAACTACCAAGAGAACTGGAGATCGTCATGCTAAACGAAATGAGCCAGACACAGGAAGACAGACATTGCTTGTTCTCACTTATCTGTGGTATGTAAAAATCAAAATAATTGAACTCATGGACATAGAGAGGAAAAGGATGGTTACCAGATGCTGGAAGGTAGTCGTTGGCGGTGGTGGGGATGTCTTTTTATGTACCCATAAAAATTAAAATTAAAATTAAAAAAAAAAAAAAGCTGGCTGGGCACGGTGGCTTAAGCCTGTAATCCCAGCACTTTGGGAGGCCGAGGCAGGTGGATCACCTGAGGTCAGGAGTTCGAGACCAGCCTGACCAACATGGTGAAACCCCATCTCTACTAAAAAAATACAAAAATTAGCTGGGCGTGGTGGCAGGTGCCTATAATCCCAGCTACTTGGGAGGCTGAGCAGGAGAATCCCTTGAACCTGGGAGGCAGAAGTTGCAGTGAGCTGAGATCGAACCTTTGCATTCCAGCCTGGGTGACAGAGCAAGACTCCCTCTCAAAATAATAAATAAATAGATAGATAGATAGATAGATAGATAGATAAAATAAAGCTACTGAGAATACATCTTAATTTTTGTCCTTAAGCTAAATACATCATCTCTCTCTCAGTCCAATGCATTTCTTTCTTTCTTTCTTTTTTTTTTTTTGAGACAGAGTTTTGCACTATGCCCAGGCTGTAGTGCAGTGATGCAATCTTGACTCACTGCAATCTCCACCTCCTGGGTTCAAGCAATTCTCCTGCCTCAGCCTCCTGAGTAGCTGGGACTACAGGCGTGTGCCACCATGTCCAGCTAATTTTTTTGTATTTTTAATAGAGATGGGGTTTCACCATGTTGGCCAGGATGGTCTCGATCTCCTGACCTCGTGATCCACCCGTCTCGGCCTCCCAAAGTCCAGTGCATTTCATTCTTCAACAGTACTGCTCAGCTGTTTCAGTATCCGCGACCTTTTCATTATTCTTAGCCCATAGACCAGAGTCAAAGGATGAGATAAAACTGAGTTGATTCCAGACCACTGGGACCAGTGTTATCAGTGTGTGTGTGTCATTGGCTGGAAGGGCAACCACTTCTTTTGGGGACCAAATATTGGCTGGTCATCTACAGGGAAGGACCTGGAAAATTCTCACAAAATCAAATCTTGGCCTTTCCTTACAATATTTTACTTCTGCTCTTTTGAAGACAATGAAATATATCCTGAAAGTTTTAAAAAGGATCTTTACAATTTTGCTCCTCTCAGAAAGTTATTTTTGTCTTCATATTTTCCCACATCTCCTGTATTCATTAATGAAACAAAGGAAAGGTGCATGGGTCTCCCCAGTGGGACAATCTGAGTTATGAGAATGTTTATTGCAAAGGGATTTCTGATGCATTTGAATAATAAAAATTTTCAGGAAGGTGATCTCAGTGAGAAATAATATCAAAGTTAGATTGGAATAATCAGCACGGGAGGTGCTGGCAGTACCCAGGAGAGCCAGAGCTGGGAGGCTTACGGACCTTCTTTAAGCCGGGCTGTGAGTCCTCCCTGAATTCAGGGAGATGCATTTGGAGCCCGTGAGTCTGATGGGAATAGGAGTTTCTCTCAGTCAGGGTCAGACCCACACATGCTCACTGTGGCCAGGCTGATCACAGGTAATGAGACTGGAGGGCTGGTGCTGGCCTGGGGAGCCCACACCCCTCTAACCGGGAGATGCCCTCAGCTTCCGCTGATGGTTGCTGCAGAGGGATGTGGGGCCAGGACCACACCATCTTCTGTTGATTGTTTCAAGAGAAGTCAGACATGTGGGTTTGAGGTAAAATCTCTCGATTTTTAAATGTCGACACTTTAGAAGCACCATGCAGGGCAACAGAAAGCACATCTTCATTCCAGTTTGCAAACTTCATCCTAGAACTGGGTGTAAGCAGCCCTCTTCCATCATCTGCCGAAGGTACTTTTGACTCTGTTGTTTTCTTCTCTCATGAACCTCAAATCTCATCCCAGTCCTTACGTCCAGGGCATTTCCTCCGGGTGCTGCCAGGCCTACCTTGCCTTCTTCCTTTGCATCCCGCTGCTCTCCTCACCTTGAGTCAGGAAAGCTGCTCCCTGCCTTGGTCCTCAACCTTGCTGTGCTGTTCCTCTTGCCCCCCATATGTCCTGTTCTTCTGTCTGCTGAAACAAATCCCACCCACCCTTCAACTCCAGCCCAGTTCCAGCATCTTCTGAAAAGTCCTCTTACACTGAATTCTAAGTTTATTTTGCCCTTATTGTGTACATGAGGTGGTTCGATTGAAAATACACTCATTTTTTGTTCCCTGGGTTTATTTGTATTTTATTAAGAATCTCCAGTCAACAGAAACCCAACTCAAATGGCTTAGTCTACAAAGGAAACACATTAGCTGATATAATGAAAAAAAAAAAAAAAAGTCAAGGGTGCATCTGACCACAGGCATAGCTAGATATAGGTGCTAAATAACACCTTTGGAAATCTGCTTCTCTATCTTTTGGCTTTGTGCTGGCTTTGCTAATTTCTACTGGGGTGACAGGATGGCCCTCAGCATCTCTAGGCTTTTGTCCTATCAGTAGTTCAATCTTCATAGAAAGCAAACTTTTTCTTTCCTGATGATTTCAGGAAAGTCTCAGCTTGGATCTCATTGGCCCAGGCTGAGTCATGTGCTCATCTCTGAACCAATCACTGTGGATCTATGGAATGTAATATGCTGATTGGTGGGCTGGCTCACATGACAGCCCCTGGAATTGCAGATGGCAGGTCAGCTGCATCTGAAGTGCATGGACTAAAAGTATGGAATGGTGTTTTTGCCAAAGGAAAATTGGTGTACTGTTAATCAGAATAAAGGGAATAGATCCCACACTGACTAAAATTATATATGTCCCTTATACTTGGATTTCAAACTGATTGACCATTTAGCCTTTAGAATATGTAAACCAGGACACTTAGCCAATTTGATTCCTAAATATATATTAATTTATCTCTTTATTCCAGTGAATAATTTTGTTTGTATTCATGGAGGACCAGCTATGTGTGCTACACCTGGTTGTGCTGAACAAAATGAACAAGACTGTTTCTTTCTTCATGGAAGGACGAGTCTGGCAGTGAAGCTAGATCATAAATAAGTACCCAAATAATTAAGTATAATTATGAGAGATGCTATGAAAGAGACATATTAGGAGCTTAGAGTGTGTAAATCATAGATATCTGGCATGGCCTGGCAAGTCAAAGGTTGCTTTTCTGAATAGATGACATCAAATTGAGCCCTGCAGGATAAATAGGTGTCATCCAAGTGAAGCTTGGTGAGCTGAGGTGTGGCTGGACTATGGGCTGCTTGCACTTGGATTGGATGTTGACTTATCTGTCAACCTGCATTCAGTTTCCATAAAGGCTTCTTAATACAAACGTTTCTACAACCTTTTTGAGGATGATTACTGCCAATAAAATTTGGTTCTTTTATCTGGAAGAAAATGTGACTAATCCACAACCAGCAACCTGTGAACTTTTGGTTGTGCCCTATACAATTATGTTGGCATATTTGTTTGTTTGTTTGAGCCATGCCTCATGACCCAGACCCAAGGACCCATGTTAATTGGCTGAGTAACTAAGCTTAGGGCAGAGTTTGGGATCCAAGAATGGAGCTTTCCTCTAGAAAGCTAACTGGTCTCTACGATGCTAAAACTTTTAACCTTGGCATTATGTTCCAAATGTTCCAGTTTCATGAAAGTTTACAGGGTAATAATTTCTCTCAAATATTAAGTAAACTAAAAGCAATTGCAGCACTTCTCTTGAGTTGAATGAAGCTTCCACTTGATACTTCTGATCCTCTCCTGACTCAGACTACTTTGCTCAAATCCTACGGGTGAAGCAAATGGGTTTTCATTAGTAGCAGGATATTTTTAGAGTGCAATATTCATAGTCCTCTGTTAGCTGACCGTCCCTTGAGATTGGGTAGAAACTCACATTGTGGTTCGAATTGCTACATCCTTTATTGTCACAATAGGAATGGATGGAAATGGATGTGCTCTCCATGTGATGTGCATTTCAGAGTCGAATTTCTTCTCCTAAGCACTCTATTCGTTGTTTATAGCTTTCTCCCTCTTTGTGCTGATAGCTATTCACATTTTTCATTTGTAAAATCAATTTTATTTCTATTGCATTTTCTCTATTTATGATTGTGATTGCCTGGACTGATTGTCTTTGGGACTCCATGGCCGCACATTTGGAGGGAGATTAACAGAAAGAATATGCAGTCACTCATGGCAGAGTCCTTGAAATCTCAGCTCTCCCTGGTGTGACAGGAAGCTCTGGGTCATGACCTATACCCCTGGCTTCTCATTTCTGGGAGGAATAGAATTAGAGGGATGGTGAATGAAGGGCAAGTTATTCCTTTTCTCCTTGTTCCAGGAAAGGCTCTGTTAATATTCATCTGTATTATTCTGTTTTCATGCTGCTATAAAGATACTACTTGAGACTGGGTAATTTGTAAACAAAAGAGGTTTAATTGACCCACAGTTCTGCATGGCTGGGGAGGCCTCAGGAAACTTACAATCATGGTGGAAGGTGAAAGGGAAGCAGGCAGTTTCTTCACAAGGTGGCAGTAGTGAGCAAGAGCAAGGAACTGCCACACTTTAAAACCGCCAGCTCTCATGAGAACTCCCTCACTATCATGAGAACTGCATGGGAGAAACCACCACTATGATCCAGTCACCTCCGACCAGGTCCCTTTCTTGACACATGGGGAATACAATTTGAGATGAGATTTGGGTGGAGAGCCAAACCATATGACCATCCATTTAAAAGGTGGCCCTAAAGCTAATGGTAAATAATATTAACCTAATAGCACCTGAACTCCCTCTTAGCCAGGGGTCACATCTGCTTGGAGCAGGACATCAGTGAGCCTTGGGTAGCCTGTGGGATGAGAGGTGACTGGACTCTATGGGCTTTGCTCTGACTCGCTCTAGAATTCCACATGTCTTCTTGGGGCAGGCCACCTCCCTCTTGAGCTTTCAGGTTGGGGGTTGGTAGGAAGTAGCCATGGCTTCCTCTGGGTGTGCCTGTATCTGGTTTAAATGTTGGATGGATTGAAACTGCTGTAGGCCGTCTCTGATACAGACTGTTGCTGGTCATTGCCCCAAGTGGATTCTGTACTTCTTAGCAACAGTCCTTCTGTGGGCTTCTCAGGGCTGGGGCAGTGTCACCCTGCTATACACAGCATCTACTGCAGGGCATGGCCCTGAGCAGGTGCTCAATGACTGAAGCATTAGTAGTAATTTTCTTGTCTTCATGATTAAAGTCAGTCTCAGCATATACTGGCATCATTTGCATTGTGTTGCTTGGGGTGCACCAGGCAACTTTGGTGTTCCATTATAATTGCTGGAAGTTACTCAATTGCCCTGAGCATGAGTTCTGAAATTGATTTCCAGATCAGACTGTAAGACTATTTAGTTCAGTGCTCAAATTAGCAATCAGCATCAAGGGCATGGGGTAATCATTTATTTTGCTAAATAACACAGACATGCTCTGGCTTAATTATAGTAGTTTTTCTGTGGAAAAGAATTGTATTGTTTTTCATGTCACTATATCTCATTAATGAGACTTTGCACACTTTTATTGGCAATACTCTGCAGTGCCCTTTGGTCTGAAATGATTTTCCAATTTGCTAATGTCACTTGTGAAAGAGGAACATTTCCAAACTATTTCTTGGAGGTATGATAATTGTGTTTTGGAAAAGCCTCAAATGTTAATCCCTCAAAACCCAGGAAGTTTGAATCCTAGCTCTGCTACTACATAGCTGGATGGTGTTGGATCCATTATTTAACATTTCTGGACTTCAATGTACTCTGTAAAATAAATGTATTCATTCTTTTATCCTCTCGATCAGAAATTGCCTAGAAAATATATGGAATTTAAGACTGTACTTTGCCTATTATTTTCAGTAAGGTCCAATGATGAAAAGTGCTGACACTTTTAACTATTGTTGTTATTATTCTAATTGATGTGGTTGATAAGGAGAACAAGACAGTTACTAAATAATTAATACCTTCAGCAGGTAAGGCAGTAACTCCTCTAACTAATGCCTTGTAACTTTTTGCGTCTACCTGGTATTTAGAAATAAACTGCTCAGTGACAATATCCTATCCAAATCAATCCACTGCTAAAGAGTTAACAGGACAGTGTCTTAGAATCTGGTTTACATTATTGCAGGCAAGCCTGGACCTGGCTTCCTACTCCCTTGAGACACACAGGGTATCCCCCTTGGATGGACAGCATCTGGCTCTTTGCCACATCTCCAGTGAACACAATCTTCCATACATGATTGCAGTTTTCTTGGGCTAATTGCACAATAGGCCATCTGGTCAATACAGCCTTGTGGAGGGGTATCTGGGCAACTCACCAATCAAGATACTTGGTCAGTCATTTTATAAACAATGATTTATCTTAATTATTGAGTTACATGAGATTTGGTTGTTTAAAATTCTGGGACCCTCTCTTTTGCCCCTGTCGCCATGTGACATTCTGGCTCCTCTTCACCTTCTTCCAGGATTGGAAGCTTCCTGAGGCCCTCACTAGAAGCAGCCGCTAGTACTATGCTTCCTATACAGCCTGCAGAGCCAGGAGCCAAAATAAATCAGTTTTCTTTATAAATTACCCAGGCTCAGGTATTCCTTTATAGCAACACAAAAACAGCCTAAGACGCTAAAGTTCAAAAGAGGTCTGGCCTGGAGCTATAGCTTCAGGAGTCACCAATGTATAGAGGATATTTAAAGCATGATTATTAGATTTTTAGCATTATCTCCCCAGATTCTCCTTTCCCCACAGTAGCAGGATCACTTCTGGCCATTCCCTCTTTTTTTTTCCCGTTCCTTGTCAGATGGGAGATGGAACCAGGGTGCAGCTGCCTGAGGACGAGGGGCCACTGGCACATGATAAAATGCCTGCTGGGAGAAGGCAGCTCAGAACATGGTGGAAATCACTCTGTTCCAGGTTGTTGGAGGGGAAGGGATGATGAAATACAGTCCGTTACAGGACTGTATTTAGTTCTCACCAGGACAACCAAAGCACTAATTCAAGGCTTGAGTGATGGGTTTCTACGTCCTCTCCATGGGGCTTTCATTCCTGCTGTGAGCATCACTGCTCTGCTGTGCAGAGCAACTGACATGATTCACAGACTAGATACATCCATGGCCAGGCTGACGTTTCTGAATTATGAATGTTTCACAAGAGAATGACTAGAAATGGAAAAAGAGGTTCTTCATAGTTGAGGAGAAAGGAAGAAAGTGCTAGAATATGAAAACCTGAACAGTGGAGGGCTCTTATCACTTGGAGTGGCAGATGGTCCAGATCCTGGGCCTGTGCTGGGGCTCTGCCTTTTGCAGACATCTGTAGATTTCCACCAAGTTTCCACTTGTTTATGTATTTCTGTGACAATGAGTCACTGAGGGCTTAGTCTGGACCTGGTGTTGGATATCAAGGGGTTTCCACTCTTAGGAGCTCAGAGTCAGTGGAAGACATACGTGTAAACAAATAAACGAAGTTTAAGGCTGAAGTAAATGCATGATGATGTTCCAAGAAGGACTGGCACACTGTTCGCAGTGGATCAGAGAAGACATCTTGCGACTGTCCCTGCACTCGTCATAGCAGTTGATGCTGGGATGGGCATCTGGTCCAGCTCTGCAGAGAACAGCCCAAGGCTTTTGTTGTACGGCTGGAGAGGAGAACGTTTCCTTCTCTCCCTCTGTCAGCCACCACCCTCCCTCTCCTTCATGGATTCAGATACTCCTGGCAGCCATCCTGCATCCATGAAGAACCCAATAATGGAGCCAACATGGAAGAGAATGGAGCTGAGACACTGAGACACAGATAGACAGATGGAGCAAGATGGTGGAGTTGTGGGTGGGGAGGTGGTAAAGCAAAGGTTCTGGGAATATTGTTGAAGTTCCTGGATCCAGCCCTATTTGAAGCCATATTAGATACATCACTCCTTGTCTCCCTTCTCCTCTTCCTCACTTTTTCCCTTCTTCTCCCCCACCCTCTTCATCTCCTCCTTTGGAAAAAGAGTGGGACACTGAGCCTTTGAACCATTCCTGTGGACAGAGCGATGAGATATGCTTACTGGCTTAGATCTAGGTAATACGGGTCATGTGTCCTTCTACACACTGGTGAAGAAATACTTTTGTTTTGTGTAATTTTTAAATTCAGGTGAATATCATATAACATAGTTAAATATTTTAAAGTGTACGGTCCGGTGGTATTTAGTATATTCATAATGTTGTAGAACCATTTATTCACTCTAATTACAAAATGATTTTATCACCCTGTAAAAGAACCTATATCCATTAAGTACTCATTCCCCATTCTCCTCTTTCATATTGCTGTAACTTCTAATCTGCTTCTTGTCTCTACATATTTGCCTCTTCTGGACGTTTCATGTAAATGGAATCATAAACTATGTGAACTTTTGCATCTGGCTTCTTTTGCTTGGCATAATATTTTCAAGGTTCATCCATGTGGTAGTGTGTATCAGAACTTCATTCCTTTTTATGATCTAATATTATGCATTTTATGGATAGACCACATTTTGTTTATCTGTTCTTTTGTTGATGGACATTTGGGTTGTTTCCATCTTTTGGCTATCATGAATTATGTTGCTGTAAACATTCGTGTACAGATTTCTGTGTAGAGGTATTCTTTTATTTCTCTTGCATATGTATCTAGAAGTAGAATTTCTGGGTCATATGGTGACTCTGTTTAACTTTTTAAGGAGCCACCAAATTGTTTTCTACAGTGGCTGCACCATTTTACATTTATATCAGCTACATATGAAGCTTCCAATTTCTCTACATCCTTGTCAACATTTTTTATTTTCTGTTTTTATGATTAAAGGCATTCAGTGGGTGTGAATGTCTGTTTGTGCTTAAGCTAGTTTGACTGTATTTTCTGTCACTTACATTGAGTAATTTTATTTGTTACGTTTTTGAAGGATGAGATTTTGACATGTGGTAATGGTAAGGGAAATAATTTCAGATTGAGGGAACACCATGAATGAAATCATGGAGGTGAGGAAGCCCAATGTATGTTCCAGGAATTTTACCTTTGGTGAAGAGACTCTTCTTTCCCCATTGTGTATGTGGCTTTGTTGAAGATAATTTGAGCAATACGTGAGGGTTTATTTCTGGGCTGTCTAGTCTGTTCCATTTGTGCATATGTCTGTGTTTATGATAGTATCATACTGTTTTGATTACTGTAACTGTAATATGTTTTGAAATCAGAACATGTACTACCTCCCGCTTTGTTTTTTTCTCAAGATTGTTTTGACTCTTAGAGGTCTTTTGAGATTTCATACACATTTTAGGATTTTTTTTTTCTGTTTCTTCAAAAAATGTCATTGTCATTTCGACTGGGATTGCATTGAACTTGTAGATTATCTGGGAAGTATGGACATTTTAACAATATTAAATCTTTCAATTCATGAACATGGGATGTCTTTCTACTTATTTTAGCCTTCTTTAATTTTGTTAATCAATTTTTTAAAATTTTCTGTGTACAATTCTCTAACCTTCTTGGCTAAGTTTATTCCTAAGTATTTTGTTATTTTTGATTCTATTGTAAATGGGATTGTTTTAATTTTATGTTCAGATTGTTCATTGTTAGTATATGGAAACACAACTGATTTTTGTACATTGATTTTGTATTCTGCAACTTTGCTGAATTAGTTTATGGGTTCCCACAGTTTTGCATGGGATCTTTGGGGTTTTCTATGTATAAAATCATATTGCCTGTGAGCAGAGATAATTTTATTTTTTCCATTTCAATTTGTATGCCTTTTATTGCCTTTTATTGCCTAATTGCTCTGTCTTGGATTCCCAGTACTTTGTTGAGGAGAAGTGGTGAGAATGGGCATCTTTACCTTGTTGCAGATCTGGGAGAAAAAGCTTTTAGTTTTTCACCATTGAATATGATGTTAGCTGTGGGCTTTTCACATATGAGCTATTTTAGATTGAGGTAATTTCCCTCTACTTCTGGTTCTCAAGGCATGTTAAGTTGCGTTTCTGTCATTGTAACCTGCTGCCTTTCCTTTCATTTCTTGCTCTTGATACAACTTTTTACTCCACATTTGTGTCTGTCTTGTGGAGGATCTAAGTGACACATGATCCAAAGTGCAGCCTGTCTTTGTGTCACTGATGCTTTCCACTCAGGAAACCCACTTTCTTTCCACTAAGTCCAGTTTCTTTATGAGCTGTATCCCAGTAGCATCTCTAGTGGGCATTCGAGATTGGGCAAAAAGAAATAGCAAAGAAAATTGTAAAGAAAAGTCCTGAGTTAGGGTCACTGAAAATGAGGCTGGGGACTAAATCCAGACACCAGAGGTCACTCCTGGGGGGTTTGCCTCACTCCTGGCTCACTGATGTGTTCATGGGTCAGAATAAGGACATGGTTTGGGTCCCTTGATACTTGCTAAGTTTACATTCTTCTCTGGGAGTCATTTTTCCCTGCTTCAATAATCCTGTCTCCCCTGTACTTCCACAAGTCTTCATCCTCACAGATCACGCTCAGGAGAGGAAGACCGTCTTAGCTGGCTGCACTGAAATTGCCTCAACCTAGCCAGCCCTAGTTAAGCCTGAGGTCATACCTCAACAGCTTTCCTTGCAGCTCTGGGACAGCCGGGAGCTGGCCGGTGCCCATATGGCTGTGCCCCAGCAACTGTGTTGACATCCCCTACTTGCAGCAAGGATGGAGCCTATCACGGTCTTCCATGAGCTCAATCATTCCAGCCTGTCTGCTGCATTCACTTCAGGGGATTTGCCGAGTGGAATATCTTCCTGTGTGATCTATCTATGTTTTCAGTCCTGTGTGGGACAGAGTTCTCTCTGGTGTGAGGGGCATGGGCTGCTGTGGTCCAGGGGGTGTGGTCGTATGCGTGGGGGACAGGGTGTGTCCTGTTAGAGATTAAATAAAAATGAAACTATCGGCACAGATTTTGGCCTTTCGTAGAGAAAATTACCAGAGTTCTCGTTAAATTTCCAGCCACATCAGTTTAGGGCCATAGCATGTGACCATACCCGTGCTTCCCTCTGGTAGTAAGCATTTAGCTGACTTCTTGGTGCGATAATCACATCTGTGATGTGAATTGGAATGACCTCTGCATTTTCAGCTCCCATTGTAGTGATAATTCAGACATCCTGTCCCCAGTGGACCTGGGGTTGGTCTTTGCAGGGAGCCACTGATTGGATGAGCTTTTCCTGGGAAGAGCTCTCAGGAGTACAGTGTGCTACTCAGGTCAGGGTTAAACAGTGAACCTGACATATTGGAGACCTTAGCCTTATCTTTTAATGAACTGCCTGGAGATGAACCTGAGAGTTGACATTTCCAGAGGACTCATCAGAGCTAAGGGCTTTGCATATGTGGTCTCATTCATTTTCAAAATGTCCTGCTGAAGCTGGTGTTATTATGATCCCCTTGTCACTGATGGAGAGGGTAAGTGACTTGTCCAGGTCACACAAGGGCTACAGGGTAAAGGCATGATTCATTTCTTAGTCTGATTCCAGATCTTACGCTCTTAACAGCAGCTCTACAATGCCTCTTAAGAGGGATTTCCTGGGATAGAGTTCAACCTTACGGTCTTAATACCTGGCAGAGCCTCAGATACATAGTGGTTACTCAATAAACAATCACTGACTTAAGGAATTAATGGCCATTCCAACATCCTAGCCTCAGGTCCCCAAGGGAGAAAGGAGACTCAGAGAAGCAATTCTAGTAGACTCCTGGGAAGCAAACTGAGGCTCAATCAGTGTCTTGAGATGGTGTGAATAATCCAGATGATTGAAGAAACCCCATGGTTTATATTCCATGTAGACACAGCCACAGCAGCGTACGTGGGTACAGTGATCACCCAGCATCGGAGGATGTGTGGTTGGCAAGCTTCTGGTCTGACTGGTCTGAACTTTTTTTTTTTTTTGAGATGGATTTTCGATTTTGTTGCCCACGCTGGAGTTCAATGGCACGATCTCAGCTCAGTGTAACCTCTGCCTCCCAGGTTCAAGTGATTCTCCTTCCTCAGCCTTCCGAGGAGCTGAGATTACAGGCATGCACCACCACGTTCAGCTAATTTCGTATTTTTAGTAGAGATGGCGTTTCTCCATGTTGGTCAGGCTGGTCTCGAACTCCTGACCTCAGGTGATCCACCCATCTCACCTCCCAAAGTGCTGGGATTACAGGCATGAGCCACTGTGCCTGGCCTGGTCTGACCTTAATACTTACGTGTACTCACAGCCCATTGTCTGTGAGGGCTGGAACAGTTTCTTTAGAACCTTGTCCCAGGACCTGCAATAGAAGGACCTGCTCCATGAAGTGAATGTGTGCTGTGGTCTGAATGCCTGTGTTCCCCTCTCCAACTTTCACATGTTGAAAGTTAATTCTTAATGTGATGGTCTTAAGAGGAGGGGCCTTTGGGAGGTGATCAGGTAACAAGGTACTACTCATGCACAGTACCAGCACCTTATAGAAGAGGCCTAAGGAAGCTTGTTCACCCCTTCTGCCATGTAAGGATGCACTGAGAAGGCCACACCTGCGAGGAACGGACCCTCACAAGACACTTAATCTACTGGTGCCTTGATCTTGGACTTCCCAGACTCCAGAACTGTGTGATAACTTTCTGTTGTTTAGAAATCACTCAGCTGAAAGTATTTTGTTATAGCCATACAAATAAACTAAGTATAGAAATACAATGGTGAGTCCAGTTACGTTTTCAGTCCCATGTGGGAACCATGCTATTCAGCTACAAGAACACTACCTTGGCTGCTGAGATAAAGTGAATAATCCTCGTCATCTGTCTTCTGAATGAATGCCAAGCACTTCACCATGGCTGATGGATGCTTGTGTCTGTTTCAGTCTGGGGCTGCAGGTTTATCCTGGGCACCCTCCTCCTTACTCTGTGTGCTCCAGACACACCAGCCTTCCCTACATTTGCCTCCATGCTCAGCTCATTCCCACCTCTGGGCCTTTGCATTTGCTCTTCCCCCTTCCAAGGATGCCTTCCCTGCCCCCTTCACCTATTGGGTCCCACTCCTTATGTAGGTCTCTGCTCCAACACCGCTTCTCCAAAGCCCCATCCCCCACAATTAATTTTTCCCAAGTATCTTCTTACAGTCCCACAGCATTTGCTCCTATTTGTAAGTGTATATTATCTACTTTCTGTTTTCCTTCCTGCAAAGTTTGTCTCTCCAATTATTCTGTTAGCTCAATGAAGAGCTTGTTTTGTTTGCCACTGAACTCCCAGCAACAGTCAAAGTGCGTGGCTTATCGTAGGTATTTAATACATGTTGAATGACTTAATTAATGAATCAAACTGCAGTGTTGTAATTGCCTAAGATGAAGTATATTTTCATTCTGTATTGGGCCAGTCAACAGCTCTTTCACGAGGCTCTCCTATGGAGTTTCCATTTCCATAGTCCACACCTGACGCTGCTTCACAGATTCCAAAAGTAATGTGGGAGGTTAGCATTGCCCCACATACTTTGAGAGACACCAAGGTGCTTTAGAGGGCTTTCCAGCTCTCAGGGGTCTCACAGTTGAGTAAAAAGACTCAGACACATAATATGGCGTTTATCCATAACCTTTCTGTTAAAGGATTTTTTTTTTCTTTAAGTCCCCCAAAAGATTTATTTGCCTTAGCAAAGCCAGGAGATTCAGTCAGGCGTTTTTCTTCGTCCTCTTGTAACCTTCAGGGAATAGAGATCCAAATTTCCTTATTCTGATAATAGAGAAAAAATAGCAATTAAAAAAAAAAAACCAAATTCTAAGATTGAGCCCTTTCTGCCTTCCTTCCTTCCTCCCTCCCTCACTCCCTCCCTCCTCCTTCCCTCCCTCCCTCTTTCCTCCCTCCCTCCTTCCTTCCTTCCCTCCTTCCCTCTCTTTTTCCTCCCTTCCTGCCTTCCTGCCTGCCTTCTTTCCTTCTTTTCTTTTTCTCTCTCTCTTTTCTTTTCTTTCTTTCGACAAGGTCTTGTTCTGTTGCCCAGGCTGAACTGCAGTGGCACAATCATAATTCACTACAGCCTCGAACTCCTGGGCTCAAGCCATTCTCCCACCTCAGCCTTTGGCGTATCTGGGACTACAGGTGTGCCTGCATACCTGGCAAATTTTTTATTTGTAGAGACGGGGTTTCCCTATGTTTCTCAGACTGGCCTTTAACTTCTGGGCTCAGGCAGTCCTCCCGCTTCAGCCTTCCAAAGTGCTGGGATTACAGTCATGAGCCACTGTGCCTGGCAGAGCATTTTCTTTATATCATTATTTTGTTTGCTAATTTCTAGTGTTCCAGGCCAGATTTTCCTGATGGTGACAGAAAAATCAGTTGAAACTGACCTTAGCACAAAGGGAAATGATTGGCTGATTTAACCGACAAGCGTAGGAGGGGCTTTAGGCACAGCTAGATCCAGGGGGACCTGACCTGCTGTCAGGATACATCCTCTGTCAGTCTCTGGGCTCTGTCTACTATGGGTTGGTGTCCTGCTGAAGTGGGCTGTCTCCTGCACCTGGCAGAGGGCTGTCATCAGCTCCAGGCTCATTTTTGTTCTTGCGACAATCCCTCTGGGAATGTGCCTATTCTCATGGACTCTAAAGAAAGCCCCAGAAACGGATGTCATGAATGCTGATTGTTTTCACCTGGGCAGAGATGGGCTCAGCCCTTCCTGAACCCTGTAGACAGAGTGTGGGAAGAAGTGGAGGCCTTAAGGAGAATCAAGTGCTGTAACAAGAAGGGGGAGGTAGATTACAGGTAGATATCACCTTACCCAGATGACATGTTTAGAGGAAAATTTGAATAAATTAGAAGCGTGTATGTGTTGAGGGGAAGAGGACCCAGCACGGTGCCTGACTCGCAAACAATCAATGGACATTGTAATTTAGGTCAGTATCATTAGCATTATTATCACCAACTTTATTATAATATTTATAGCAAAACTTATCAATATGCATATTTTTTCCCAAATAGCTGCTGTCCTAAGGAGAGAGATGGCTTGTGATGGTTAATACTGAGTGTCAACTTGATTGAACTGAAGGATGCAAAGTATTGATCCTGGGTGTGTCTGTGAGGGTGTTGCCAAAGGAGATTGACATTTGAGTCCATGGGCTGGGAAAGGCAGACCCACCTTTCCTCTGGGTGGGCACCATCTAATCAGCTGCCAGCACAGCCAGAATATAAAGCAGGCAGAAGAACATGAAAAGGCCAGTCTGGCTTAGCCTCCCAGCCTACATGTTTCTTCGGTGCTGGATGCTTCCTGCCCTAACATCAGACTCCAGGTTCTTCAGCCTTGGGACTCAAACTGGCTGCCTTGCTCCTCATCTTGCAGGCAGCCTATTGTGGGACCTTGTGATCATGTGAGTTAATACTCCTTAATAAACTCCCCTTTAGATGTATCTATCCTATTAGTTCCCCTCTAAAGAACCCTGACTAATACAAGGCCAGTTCTTCCTATACCTTCTTTGTGATAGTGAGAAGTAAATGATCTTGTTTCCTGTCTCTAGACCATTATAGAATCCTTTGAGACATTAGCTAAACTTTTCTCAGTATTGTTGATATAATTCTTGAGTATAAGAGTAACTGTGAAATTTAGCTCTAGTTTTTACATTGGCATTAGTTGGATGTGTAACCCTGCTCTCTGCTTTTGCGCCTTGTAATTAAAACATGATGTGTTTGAGTTAATGTTTGGGGAAGCAGAGTGATCAAAAAGTGTTAAAAGAAGAAAAATTGGATATATGAGTCTATTTGATTTAAAAATGGAAAGAACTGATCTAGTTCTTTCCATTTGGCAAGGAAATTTATATTTTTCTAATGAAGTGAATTTATATAACATGAAATTAACCACTTTAAAATGAACAATTCAGTGGCATTTAGTACATTTGCAGTGTCATCCCTCTACCACCTCTATTAAGTCACAGGACATTTTAAGCAGTTAGGGATTGGCTTTCCATTCCCCGCCCTGCTCTTGGTAACCACCTACCTGCATTCTGTGTCAATGGATCTGCTGATTTTAGATATTTTGTATAAGTAAGACCATGCAATACATGGCCTTTTGTGTCTGGCTTTCTTCACTGAGCGTAATGCTTTCGAGGTTCATCCATGTAGCATGGATCAGAACTTCATTCCTTTTTATGTCTGCATAACACTCCATTGTATGGATAAACCACAATTTGTGCTTATCCATGGCTGTATCGATGGACACTAGGATTGTCCCCACCTCTTAGCTACTGTGAATCGTGCTGCACATTCATGTTCAAGTGTTTGTTTGAGTGCTTGTATGTTTTGGTGGGGTGGAGTTGGGGGAGAGTACAAATCTAGGTAAAGAACTGCCGGGTCATATGGTAATTCTATGTTTAACGTTTTGAGGCGCTGCCAAACTGTTCCAGGATCGATTTTTGAAAATCATAGCCACAGATACCTTAGTGCTCAGGCCTGAATGCCAGTTGGATGGCTCTCCTAGGAAGCAGGGCTATGTAAAGTTGTCTTCTCTTGGGTTGCAGCTCTGTGGGAGATGGGAACGGAATCTGAACTTTATTCTTATGGATAAGGCTTTGGTGGTAGGCAGTGATTTGTGTGGAATATCATAAAGCGGAATCTTCCTCTCCACCCAGATTGGTAATTGTTGGTGGATGGCCAACTGTAGTATATGGAGTGCTGAGTATACTTTATAAAGGATGCTTAGATACTTATAATCAGGCTCAGGAAAGAATTACTGCAATTCTGATTTAATACCAGCTCTATTAGAACCAGGCTCTCATCAGCCCCATGCAAATGATAATTTATGTCTTCATCAACTGCACATTTTACTTCTCACCGGGTTTTAGATCAAAAAGGCATATACATATATATCTCTTTTTTAAGAGTATAATATAGTTCACTTTTGCTTAAAGGTGTCTGAATGGATTATGAAAAGATTCAAACTCAAAATTGATCTTATCATAATTTAAAAAATTTATCGGGAGAAAAAGGAGCAATACAGACAGCCAAGTAATGCAATTATTCTGATTTAATGCATATTCTCTCTGGCTCAATCCACCCCTTTCCTTATGAGAGAATTCTGAAGAGTCCTTTAGCAAAGATAGTTAACTATTCCTTCACCAGATTTTGCTTTCAAAAAAAAAATTCCTTTTTTTTTCCATAAGAACCTAAATTTTTTCTTTTCCTACTTTGTGGCACAATTGTTACATTTTTGGTATTGAAACTCTACATTTTTTCAAGTTTAGTTAATATTGATCAACTCTTGTCTTTGGGTAAAGTTCAAACATACTTTTGTTCTAGGTATTTTGGATTTTTAATTTGCTTCCTTTTAAAGTGTAGATAAAAGCAATTTGGTCTTGTTAATTGGTTGAGTTTTTTCTTTTTTTTCTTTTTTACAAAAAGAAGCACCATGTAATTTGGTATCTATCTTCCTGTTAGCTGAGGTTGGAGTGAACTTTTTATCTTTGACTAGACTGGGATTATTGCTTTGAGAATTGAAACAGAGCCATGAGCAAAAGGGAATTTATTAGGAGGATGCTGGATTTCCTCATGAAATCCAGAGATTCAATGAATGACTGGGTCTCAGGAAGGAAAAAGAAACAAGGGTAATTCCAAGGACCTCAGAGGAAGGAATTCCTGGAAACTCAGTTTAGGGTTCTGTCTTTAATATTGACTCATTTCTCAATCTTATTCTCTGCATCTTGAAACTCAGTCTATCAAAAGAAAGATGTGATGGGCTTGTTTCCAGCCAATGGATTAGCTTCCTATGGGTCAGAGGTTGATTGGGTCCAATCAGGTATGGCCTGGTTTGGGAGGGAGGAAGGATTAACCTAACATGACCATAGTCGGTGGAGTCCAAACCTGTGGGGAATCTTTCTCAGAGAAGTGGGTTATGAGCTGAGCGGACATCCCTAAGAGAGTGTTCTTTCACACCTTACCCTCCACTTTTTTTTTCCTGGCCTCAAGTGATCCACCTGCCTTGGCTTCCCAAAGTGCTGGGATTACAGGCATAAGTCACTGTGCCTTGTTTACACCTTACTCCTCTTGTTGGGTATTATCTGCATAATCTAATGTTCCCCAACTTCAGTATACACACAATATGTATGAACACATGTATGGTGAGGACATTGTTAGGGTTGGGCCTCTTGGCAACCATATCTGCTTCCTTTAGTAGCAGCTCCTTGATTTCCTTCTGGGGGCTTCTCTTATGATGAGCATTGTGACTGGGGCTGTAAATCAAGGCGTCCTGCTCTGCACTGATCAAGGGGTAAGGAGCTGACTGATGGTCAGCCGATCAGAGGCTCCCTTCTGGGACTTTGTCTTGAGTAGATTGCTGCAAGCTTGGACAAGACAGTATGAGCATATCATAGTGTCTCTGGAACTGATGAGGCTGTTAATTTGTTATGTAACCCAGACTCTGGAACTGCCCTCACCTCTGTTGTTTCTGAGACTGATTATTATTATTTTTGTGACAGGGTCTTGCTTTGTCACCCAGGCTGGAATGCAGAGGTTTGATCATAGCTCACTGCAGCCTTGATCTCCCAGGCTCAAGCAATTCCCCCGCCTCAGCCTACATACACAGCTAATTTTTAAGACCATTTTTAGTAGAGATGGGCATCTCACTATGTTGCCCAGGCTGATCTCAAACTCTTTTGCTCGGGCAATCCTCTCACCTTGGGCTCCCAAAGTGCTGGGATTACAGGTGTGAGCCACTGCACTCTATCTAGACCTATTTTTTTTTTCCAGCTTTTCTCTTAAACTGGTAGGCTGGTGTCCTCCAAAAAACTCAACTTCTGCTCAAGATAGAATCAGTGCCCATTGCTTACAACCAAAGATCACTAATGGGAAGGTCAGGATAATGGCTCTGAAACATGGGATGACAGGGTCCCTTATCACAAGACTGTTTTTACTGAGGCCAAGAGATAGTCTCAGGGCAATGTCCTGAAGTTCGTTAAAGAAGACACCAAAGACTTCTTTTTTGATTTCCACCTAATGAGAAAATCAATCTGGTGTCTCTTGCTTGAGTGTCTGACTAATTGTGGTTCTATAAATGGCCTTCTATTTTAACTGTATGTTCATATTTTTGACTTCCGCAAAGTGTGATGGTGAAATGAGTCCCATTTGCGTGTTGTTCCTTCTCCCTTTCCCCTTGGCAAAGTTCTACTTGTCCTTCACTTTCATTCTGCCACCACAGCTCCCTGCCAGCAGCATTAATTATTGAGGGTTTGGTGCTACCTACACAGTATCACCACTATTAGAAATATTAGCACACTGTCATGTAATTAGACGAGACAAATTCTCCTCACGTCCTGGTGACCTTCCTGAGTGCTGGAACTAGGTCTAATTCCTCCTCCAACTTGTTATGCCAAGTCCAGGACTTGGCAATTAGTGATACCCAGCAACTCTATCAAATTGAATTATTTCACTCCTCTTTTCACCAAAACCCATACCTGGTATCTCGTTTTAGAGCTCTTTGAAGTTACTGTAGTTCCGTCCATTAAGTTAGCAGTTCTGGGTATATTCTCTGGAAGCTCTGGAATCTGAGTATTAAGTGTTCACTATGATGGGTTAGGCATGATGGACTGAAAGTAAATACTCTACACAGCTACCACTGGCACCTTGACTTATTCCACTCATGATAAATGATATTACTCTAAGCCTTTGTTTCTCCCCATCTTTGATTCAAAGAACCAATTACAGTCCACCTTGATGTCTTTTTCTTTTTATTTCTACTAGCTTTCAGCTACAGAATCCACTTTTCATGCAGTCTAACTACTGGCAAGAATGTTGGAAATGCCTGAGACCAAGAAAATAATGCATCTCTCTCTCTCTCTCTCTCTCTCTGTGTGTGTGTGTATGTGTGTGTGTATGTATTAGGACAGTTGTGGGCATAGTAGAGGTGGTATAGAGACTCATAAGAATACCTCTGGAAGAAATATCATTTATAGCTTGGTTATGCTGCATTCCTCTAAGTCCTAGACCTGTCCAGTTAAAATAAATATATTTGAGCAATGAGAACTTAGTGAAGAGACAGCCAGGATGATTTCTGAGTGAAGAGGGCATGGATATGAAAGCTGGCATGATCTCTGATTTGTTATGGTGTATTATGTTTCATATTATTAGTGTGTTACAGTACTAGTGACCCATATTGTTAGTGTCTTATTACGTGGTGTTATAATGAATTGGTTATGAATATAGTGTATTGGTCTTAAACTGCCTGGGATTAAATCTTGGACCTGCCATTAAATCTTGGACCTGCTGGCTGTGTCACCTTTGGTAAGTGACAGGATAGTTTGACCAAGAGACATATTTTTGAGATTTTTATCAAAACAAGGCAGTTAGTCTTACACATTTCTGCTGTAGGCGGGAGGTTGTCTGGGTCTAAGGAACAGGGCCTCTCAGTGCACTTTAGTATTCTGTTTAAAAGCTTTGAGAATTTATATTAAAGGCCTGAGGGGCTGTGACAAGTACTTCCGGCCCACCCCCAAAACGTTATTTGCCATTGAATGATACTGACTTCTAAATATCAAGCTTCCAGGCACTGCTAGGATGCTCTGAGGGTTCAGTCACTGTAAAATTTCTATTTCCCAGTGTCAGGAGACAAATGTGTATAATTGCTGGCTGTCCTAATTATTTTTGACTGACTTAATGTCTTCATTAGATTTAATTACAGTCTTCCTTGTGGTAGAGCCATTGTTGATAGATGTTAAGCTTATGTTATTCTCTTAGCTGAAGTTAAGGAGATTGAGTGGGAACAGAACAGTCTGAAGACTCCAAAGAATGTATGCAGAACTGAGTAGCACTGTTTTCTTTCACATTACTGGATTGTTGCTCTTTTAAAATTTGTTCTGAAACCATAGGGAACCTGAAATCTGCTACCTTCGACTGTGGAAGCTCTCATCTGCTTGGGAACAGAAAGTCTCAGTCTGTACTCCACTTTGTACTTTGAAATACTATTTAGCACATCCTTCATGAACCCATTATTCAACAGCTTTGATAGATGTTTGTTTCTTATAACAGGTACATCTCCTTTCACAGGAAATGCAATAAGGCTGTTTCTTCCTTAGCTCCCAAAATGAAGTCTGTCTTGGAAAATGGGAAGCAGAATGCCAGAATTCCAGGCCAATGGGTATAACACAGCGTGACTTGCCACTAAGTAATTTACTAGGATATTATTGAACTCTTTGACCTCTATTATTATAGCTTGTTGTAGTAGTTAGGGTAATTAATGTTAGCTGCTGTAACAAATAACCCTATGTCTCAGTGGTTTAACACAGTCTAATGAGGCTTGGATAGAGTTTATGAGCCACATCCAAGTAGCTACAAACAACTCCAAGTAGTAATCAGCAATGCTGGCCACTTCTATCCTATGTCATCTGGAAACTCTGCTTGTTGCTATGCCATCCTTGAAGTTTCCATGGAAACCCTGTAAGAACTCACAAGATATTTTCAAAGGCCAGGACCGGATGTAGCTTATATCACCTCCTCCCACATTTCAACAGTCAGGCTGCAGACACATGACTTTAAGAGAGGCCGGGAAATGTAGCTTTCCTATGTACCCAGGAAGCAGAAATGGCAAGGTGAACACACAGGACTGTCAAACGTGTTTTTGCCATTTTCTACACGTCTGCTGTTTGTCTCTTGCTGTGCTGTCATCAAAATGCTTTCCATCTACTAAATTATTTTTTCAAGGCCAGTCTCACATTCTCCTCTGAACTTCTGTTGGACTTGAGTTCATACCTTTAATGTATATCATTTGATCACACTCTGTCCTGTATTATGATTTAAATGTTTCCTGTGTCTTGGTTTTGTCTCTTCCATTGTCAGCTAATCATGATGTTCCCAAGGTGGTCTGGTTGAAGAAGTTTTCCATTTTTCTGGAAAAGGCTGTTCAGTGCTTAAAGAATGGAGACAGCTTCTATTTTAGCTCTTAATTTATGCAAAAGCTCTTAGCACAGCCAAAATAGAAGGAAACTTCTTAATTTGATAGACATTATCTTCTACAACTTTAAAATAAGCATTATATTTAATAGGAAATCAAAGTTAGGGAAAAGACAAGGAAGGCTATTAGTATCATTGTTCTGACACTGTAATGAAGGTCTAGCCAAGGTAATAAGACATGGAAAAGAAATGGGTTATAAAGTCTTTAAATCAATGTTTACTGCATAACAAAATCACCCCAGAATTAAGTATTTTAAGATAACAACCATTTACTTAGCATATGATATGGTTTTGCTGTAACCCCACCCAAATCTCATCTTGAATTATCACTCCCACAAATCTCACATGTTGTAGGGGAACCTGGTGGGAGGGATTCAGTTATGGCGGTGGGTCTTTCCTGTGAGGTTCTCTTGATAGTGAATGAGTCTCACGAGATCTGATGGTTTTAAAAATGGGAGTTGCCCTGCATAAGCTCTCTCTTTGCCCGCTGCCATCCATGTAAGACATGACTTGCTTCTCTTTGCCTTGCACCATGATTGTGAGGCCTCCCCAGCCACATGGAACTGTAAGTCCATTAAACCTCTTTTTCTTCCCAGTCTTGGGTATGTCTTTGTCAGCAGCGTGGAAACAGACTAATATACCATATAATTATCTGGGTCTGCAATTTGGGCTGAGCTAGGCTGGGAAGCTTTTTCTGGACTTGGCTTAGCCCACTCATATACCCATGGCAAACTGCTGGACAGTTGACTGTAGTTTTCAGCTACTGAATTTTGAGGTGCTTCATTACCTAGAAACCTAACTGATACAGATTAGACAATAAGGGACAAAACTCAACATTTTTAGATTAAATTCTTATCTATTTAAAAGATCTTAGGGTAAGGCTGAATTGGAAAAATTGGTTTTATCACACGTTAAATGTATATTTATTTATACCAACGAGCATTTTGGTTTTACCAGACTTTGGTCATGAGAGGCTTTTTTCCCTAAAGCAATACATTTGCAGTTAGCCATACATTTGCATATGCAACGATCTCTTTAATTTTCTCTGGGTTTGCCTACCTAAGCTTTTTGTTATCCATTCTCAGATATCACAAGCAGATAAATTCAGAAAATTAAGATGGTTAGAGATTGACAAAATATGAGAAATCAGGTATCAGCACCTTTATTCATGGTTGAGAAAGCTGAGGCTGAGAGAAGCTAAGTGACTTGTCCAAGGTCACGTAACTCACACATAGCAAAAGCCTGTGTTATTAGTATAAATATTTTTAAATTATTATTTTTGAAATTTTACTTTTTTTAAAATTTACTTACTTATTTGGAGATGGATGTCTCACTCTGTTGCCCAGGCTGCAGTGAAGTGGCACAGTCACAGCTCACTGCAGTCTTGAGCTCCTGGTCCCAAGTGATCCTCCTGCCTTAGCCTCCAAGTAGGTGGGACTACAGACATATGCCACAAAATCCAGCTAATTTTTAAATTTTTTTGTAGAGATGGGGTCTCACTATGTTGTCTATGCTGATCTTGAACTCTAGGCTCAAGGGATTCACCCGCCTCGGCCTCCCAAAGTACTGGAATTACAGGCATGATCCGCCATGCCAGGCCATTTGTTTAAGTATTATCACTTTAGAAACTGGGATTTTTGATATCTGGATTAATGATCCTGTAATATCACAGTAAATATCTTCTGACTTATTTCCATTCAAAGAAAGAGGTAGGCAGTTTGAATGGTCCAAGATGGAAGAAGCCTGCAGTATAATTCTCTATTGGTTCTGGAACTTTCAGAGCCAGAATATACCTAAAAACTTCTAAGAATGTTGGACGTTGAATGTGTTGGGACTATCAATGACTTTATATCATGTTGTCATTTGTAGGACACTTTTTGAACTTACCAGTTATCCATTAAAAATAATTATCTATTGTTTAGCAACATAAATTCCATCTATGATGTTTTAATTGTGTTGAGGGGAGTTACTCCAGAGATTAACTCTGCAAAGAATGCTAAATGGTTTTCCTTGACTGTTAATAGTAACTGAAATACTAACAATGATAAGTTGAATTATTACTGTGTGCCAGGTACTGTGTTGAATACTTTACATATATTGCTAATTAAATTCTCATATAACTTGGCAATGCAGATGTTTTCCTCATTTACAGATGAGGAAACTGAGGTGTGAAGAGGTTAAACTCAAGGTAACTAAAGACAGAAGGGGAATTCATACCTGTATCTGTCCAGCCTCAAAGTTCTGAGCTCAACTCTTGGTGATGTTTTTTTTTTCAGTAGGCCTATGGTAGTATTCAAACATATATACAAGTTCTTTTGATACTCCCCTTTAAGAGACAAAACTTAATTTCTTTCCTTTTGAGTGTGGGCAGGACTTAGTGACTTACTTTTATAAAGTACTCTATGGTGAGAGCAATGAGTGACTTCAAAGACTAGGTCACAAAAAGCATTGTGCCTTCCTCCTTGCTCTTTCTTGGATCATTCATTCTAGAGGAAAGCAGCCTCAATGGTGTGAGGACACTCAAGCAGCTCTGTGGAGCAGCCCATGTGGTGAAAGACTGAGGCCTCCTGACAATAGCCATATGGGTGCACCATCTTGGAAGTGGATCCTCCATCACCACTCGAGCCTTTGGATGACTGCAGCCCTGGATGACAGGCAACTTCATGGAAGACCTGAATAAGAACCGCTCGGTTAAGCTGCTCCCAAATTTCCAATCCACCAGAACAGTGAAATAATACATTGCTTATTGTTTTAATTTCCTAAATTTTGGGATAATTTGTTATTAGCAAAGCCTGTGTTATTAATATAAATATTTTAAAATTATTTTTAAAATTTTATTTATTTACTTTAATTATTATTTACTTTAAAAAAATTATTTATTTAGAGATGGGGTCTCACTCTATTGTCCAGGGTTACTAATCCAAAGCTTTGTATTACTAATTACTAATACAAAGCCTTTTCAAGGTAAAGATAAACCCAAGTGAACCTGTCTGAGTGATCATAGACCCTGAAGGCCATCATAAACCAAACTTCCTTCAAAGCCACAACTCACCAGGGGTTTCCTCCATGGCCATTATGTTCACTGCAGCTGCAGAAAACGCTGCCTGTGTGCCATTGGCATATTCATTTCAGATGACTTCTGCAAGGGCTGAGAGCTCTACCTTCACTGCCTCAGATCTGGCTTCCTGTATAGCAGAGAACCCACTGTGGAGTGGAATATTCTGCGGTGATTTGCCGCTGGCCCATGTGAACCTAATTGAGCTTGGTCCATTAGTCAGGTGTGGGCCAACCCACTGGCTCAATGGATCAATAGGCACTTGTTTGTTTGATTCCACCCAGCCGTGCACCCTGACAAGGGCAGAAAACAGCATCAAAGTGTATCACGTGCATCAGACACTGAGGGATTCCTTTTTTGCTTTTACCTGAGGCCAAATTGGATGAAATAAGCACAATATTTAAACTGACCAGCTTTAATGAGCAGAAATGGAAATGTCGATATCCTTCTCTGGGAAACACAGTTAGGGTAAAGGGAGTCTGCAGAGCCGGCTGCCGGGGTGGCAATTAAACCAAGTTCATAAATTGGATTTTCAGGGTATTACTGGAAAAGGGGAAAATTTAATCAGGGAGGATCAATACTGCTCATGTGGAGTGAAAGTGGCCCATGTCTCAGGGATCTGGGTTTCTGTGGGTGGGTTAGAGCACCCTGCTGCTCACCCCCACCGCTCCTCACCTTGCAGAAATGGGAGACTGGGTGCAGAAGGAGCTTGCTGACCACCTGTGCAAACGTGGCCTGTGCAAGTTACACCTGCCACAGCAATGCAGCCTTCCTTGCGTGTCTCTTGAAGTGGCTACTGCTCACTTTTCCTTAATGGGCCTCGTGTGTCCACCAAACACTGCTGCATGCCATGAGACAGCTAATCACATGCCTCTGCTGTCTGCAGCTTGGGCGTGAATTTTACTCTTGAAACTCGAGGGTAAAGGAAGGGGACTGTGTGGCTGCTTTGCAGGGGCCCTGGCTGCTCCTTCCTGGGACATGCCGCCTCCTCCCCAGGGCCTTTAGGGAAAGGGGCAGACAGGAGCCAGGACTCCTGGAGGCAGATATGTCCAGGGGTGCTGGGCAGGGAGGCTCTGGCAGCCTCGAGTCCCAGCAGGGTGGGCATGGCGTCTGAGAGGCATGGGAAGGCAGTGGTGGTCTGGCCTATGTTCCGCCCCGGGCTCAGGAGGGTGCACCCTTGGGAGGGTCTGTCCTGTGAAAAAACCCCACATGTTGTCTACTCAGCCATGTCAGCAGATCTCACTCGGCTCCCTGTGTAAGGCCCTGGGGATAGACACGGCGCCAACCAAAGGCTCGGTTCTACCCTCAAGAGCTTGCAGTCCAGATGAAAATAAACCCATACAGATGCATTAACTAAGGACAAATGGCAAAGAGCCTTGTGAATGAGAAATACCAGGCGCTCAGATAAAGGAAGTGTAAAGGGAGGTGACACTCTATATCAGGACTTGTGGAGTTACGGAGTTCCACCCTGCAGGTGGCATGTCACCTGCAACCTGGAAACCTTTGATAATAAATAATGAGCACCTGCAGAGCAGTGGCTGGCACTCCACACCTTAGCTCATGAAGTCCTCAGAACCACACTGGGAGGCCTCATTCCACAGTGCCGCTTGCTGAAGCCATGGCCAGACTGCTGAGGACATTTTGAGGAGGGCATTCCTAGCTAGTGGTTGCTCAAGCTAAGGCCTCAAAAAAATCTATGGGAAGACATCTTCAGTGTGCAAAACCCACATTGGATTAGTGTTTCAACATGCCCCCGTCTGCCATCCAAAATTTCCCAGGAATCTTCTTGTGGCCAACCCTAACTGGAAACACACATGAAAGGGGATACGGGGACATTTAGTTCAGAGGAGCCAAGTGGTTTCCCTGCAGAGTGGAGACAGAGGGTGCGGGGGTGAATCTGGAAGGTAGCTTGGAGTCACACCAGAGGGAACCCTGACTACCCGGCATGCTAGTTTTTCTCCACTGGCTCTCACTCCCACTCACCTGCCTCTGTTTTCTTCCCTGCTGTGTGCTTGGGGTGGGGGTGGTTCATACCAATCCATGACTTCACCTGGATTCCCTTGTTGCTGGCTTCTGGCTGGGCACTGCCAGTGCATGGCATTGATAGGAGATCAGAGGGCAGGCAGGAGGAGGGAGAGGTGGGATGCACCCTTCCAGCTGCTTCTCTGCACACTCACAAGCACGGAAGAGAGGCAGCAGGAAGGATGGACCCCACCTCTCATTCCTCCCTGGAAATGGCTCTCCCTGTCAGGCTGTAGCTCCTGTCAGATGGCTCCTCCTCCATGGCTCCAGCTCTCAAGGGACTTCTGTGACACTATTTCTTCTCCCTGGCCCTTCCAACTCAGGGTAGTAGCAGCTTTTTGCTTTTGCTCATCCCTGAGTTCTTCAACTTCCCTTATTATTTCTCTTATTTCCACGTGAACCTTTGTAACAGTTACCTTCATCCAGTCTATTCTGTTAAACCAGTGTAAGTGGAATCCTGCTTCCTGCTGGGATCTCTGCAGATTCACCAGGTTACAGCGCTCAGACTTCATAGTGTAAACAGTGGACAGAGATGCCTGGGCCTGCTCATCCCTTCTTGGCACTAAGCCCCTGCTGAGAACACAGGGCAGAGGATAGAGCATCCCTGTGGTATCACAAATGCACTGGGATCAGTACATTTGGAATGGTGTCGAGGCTGGTAGGACATTGAGCATTCCTTTGGTGACAGTTCATGAATATGTTTCGGTGTTTTAATATTAAGGTCCTTTTAAAAATTTCAGTACTTTACTATAGTTGTTTAAAGGAACATTTAATGTGCAGGACATTTGAGAGGCTGCTAAAGGAGCTTAATTCATTGAGATTCGCTGAAGCTGTAACACAACAGTGTCATGTCCTCCTGGAACTGCATAGTCATCAGCCCTGTGGGCTCTTCACTTGGTTGAATCGTGGTGGAATGCCAGCCACTTAGCTCCAGTTTTTGAAAGAAAAAACTGGAATAGCCTCCCTGGATTTCAAGATAAGCTTATAACATGAGGTTGAGAGATATGTAATTGTAAGACTTGGCAATTTCGCCATTTCAGGGAGGTTTTATACTGGCATTTCCGTTTTCCAGAAAGATTAGTCTATTCATGGAAGAAAGTACTAGGCTTCCTTCAAGAAAGGAAGTTCACCTGGCACTTGATACAATTTATTGTTCTATTTGGCTCTCCCCATATATCAGTTGAAATATGTTGAAATGTCAGTGTAAGTCACTACAGTTGAAATTATGAGGCAAGTAAAATAATGCCACTTATGTATATATCATAAAATACTGCATCTGTACCTCATGATAGGATTTCGTGCTCACATATTAGTATGTCAATTTTTGTTGTTGTTGCAAGCAATAGAAGCTTAAATCGGCTTAACCAAATATTAGAATGCATCGGCTCAAGGAGTCCAGGAGGCAAACTTGGCTAGTTGGCTGGACCTAGGGCCTGATGTGGTAGAATCCTCCCCCTCACTCCCTGCCTTCACCAGCACTGCTGCATTCTCTCTGGCCTTCTCAGGTGCTCTCTATGTGCTGGGAGCTTACCCCCTGCTAGCTCAGATTCCTCTCCAGAAACAGGTCAAGTGTTCAGCTTCCTCTACCCCCATTTCTTTCCGTGGGCCTTGCGAGGACCACTCTCTATTAGTGCAGACTTTCTTTAGGCTGTGAAGAGTATCATTGATTAGGTTTTGGTGCTTTTCATAGTAGGCATATTCTAGTCATGCCTCCCTCATTAGCCTGACTGGACTTGATGCTGCCACATTTTTAAACCATGCATTTAGGCAGTCTTGTCAGTCTCTAATACAGTCGATGAAATGCACTGATTAATTTAGAGTGTTACCGGCGTCCTCTTTGAAGGATGGTTACCTTTATTTCAGAGCTCCAGGAGAGGCGGGGGTCCCCCTATCACCCAGCCTGGGCTGCCCTAAATCTGCTCTCCTCTGAGGAGACTGAAGCACTTTCCGCCCTTGTTCTCCTGCTGTTGACCTGCATGGAAGCACTTGGCCAAGCAGTCCTTTAAGTGTCTAGGTAAGAAGCACTTCAGTTTCAGCTTGGATGTTCTGCCCAAGCTGCAGAGTGATGCTCTCAATTATTTTCAACTGAAGGATGCCATTCAATGTTATAGCAATCTGGGATTTTCCTATCATGGCCTGTGCTGGGTACGGGGCTGGCAGTTTGAGAGATATTTCAGGCTGATTTCATTTAGTGCTGTCTTGACAAGGTGTGGGGGCCTTCCTGTCTCCATCATTTCAACTTACAGGCTTCCAGGGTTCCATCCTTTATTCTAGGGGATTTATAAAAGTTCTGGACTGTTGAAAAGTTAGTTGGGTGGTGACTGAGCAGAGTCTTGAGCCACAGATACTTATTGTTCCTTTTGGGCCCCGGGTAGGTGTCGATTGTGGACTATCCAGATTGTTTTTATTGGTATCTCTTTCTTTGTTAAGGCATTCAGGCCCTCTCCTTTGGAGCCAGGGGTTTCTTCCTCTCTTTACCTAAGCATAAATGTAGCTGCTTTCTTACTTTAATTGATTTCTGAGATGTTACTGATTAAGCTAAGAATTTGACTTTGTCTGAAAAACCAATTTATTGATGAAGCTTTAGGTGGTCTTTCCTGCTCAGCAGGTGGCCAGGAGTTGGGGTTGAGCAGCCGGTGGCTAACAGGAACATGCCTAAGGCAGGCATGACTGACAGGTGCAATGGTGAGCAGGAGACCCATTTACATCTTAGCCATTCTTGACCATAAGTTGGCAAAGGGCTCTGCTCATTGTGGTGAGTTTAGACAAAGCAACTACCATCCTGACTCTAATCCTTCACCATGCCAAAGGGGAAAGAGGCTCAGAAACTCTTCCACTAGCAATTAAATGATCAGTACAGAGTGGACACATGGCTGCTTTATTTACCACTCACTGGCCAAAATTGATCACATGATACTACAAGTGTGTTTTATAGGCATGCTCTGGTTCCCTCAGGGTGTATATTTCTATGTCCTTGTCAGAAGGCTGGGAGGATAAGAAGAAGAACAGTGAAGGGTGATTTAATTTATATGGGAACGTTAGTTGATGGCTAGGTGCTTTTCCTATTTAGTCTTAGTAGAAATTACACTGAATATGTGCAATAAACCACTGTGTGTATGTGGGTGGTGGGGGGAGTGTGGAGAAAATCACACACGGTATCCTTGGCCACCTCCTTCACTTGCAAATCTGTCAGTTAAGCAAATAACTATTGTTGGCTGGAGACATCTAACCATGTTGATAGCATGTCTCAGAGATAACATATGACTTCCTAGCAGAGAAATGGCTGTGATTACATAATAGGACATTGCCGTCGATATGCCACTTCTCGTTAGTCTGCGTTTTATAAACCAGCCAGGCTGGTCCCCTGGTGGAGGGACTCAGAAAACCTGACTCAGGAGACAGGTACAGAGGAGATCACCTGATTCTAGTCGGCAAGACAAGCTTACACTCCAGGCTGCTGGTCCTTGCAGCACATTTATTTACTTTGAGATGCTAAGGTCTTGTGGGGCTTGTTCTAATGCTCTGTGTCCTTCCACACAGAGGACACTGGTTAGAGGTGTCTCTGGAGGCGTCTTCCAAAGAGCTTCCCACACAGTCTTCCATTGATTTCATTTCTAGTAAATCAGGTCTCCTGCCCAGAGGTCATGCAGGTTTCCTTTGGGTTATCTTTGGAAAGTGGTCTGGACTTGTTGACGATAAGCTTGGGAATGCTCAGTTAGCAAAATAATCTCTATAGGACTGCCCTTTGCCTTTGAGATTTCTTTTTAGTAAGTCCCACAAGATTAATTGAGCCAATTCATTTGGGAGAAGCAAGGCCTCTACTAGGCCTTTGGAGTGGTTATCATGTTTAGTTGAAATACCAGCTGCAAATAAGAAGCTCCCAAAGCTTAGCAAAATCACGGACCATCCCAAAAGCATATCTGCTGTCTGTATAGACATTTGATCTTGTATTTCCAGCTACCTAACAGGCCCTAGTAAAGGCTAAAATTTTGGTAAGTTGTTGACCACATTTGGCATTTTGGCCTTTCAGAGGAGGCTGGACTTGAGCAAGGCTGCAATAGGACTCACAAACACTTGTAAGTTTGAATTATCTAAGCAGAATGTCTCGATGTTTGGCACAGTTGGCATTTCAGGCTGGAGGAATCTCTGGTGGGAGGATAATGAGAAGAGCAGTAAAGGATGATTTTGCTTTACGTGGGAAAGCTGAATTGACGGCTAGGTGTTTTTTCTATTTAGTGATATTCCCAATTATTTTCAGCTGAAGGATGTCCTGGGCACTGTAAGATGTTCAGCAGACTCCTGGCTTCTACCCACTGCATGCTGCTGGTAGGACCTTCCCCGACCTTGGGGTGACAACTGAAAATGTCTGCAGACATTGCCAACTGTTCCCTGGGGGACAAAATTGCTGCCATTTGAGGACCACTAGTTTCAAGGAAGCTAGAGGGAGGCAAGAAACATTCCCATTTGAGGACATGACAATCTGAGATTCCCCTCCTCTTGCAGAGGGCGAGGCATGGAGGGGTTTATTTGGAATGCTGTAAGAATGTTTAATGGAATATTCCATGTGAAATGGAAGGAGAGGGATTTTGTAGGACATCAATCTAGAAATAGAAAAATACTGGCTACTGTCAGGGAAGAGTAAGGTCTGAATGTCTTGAGGCGCTGTGAAGTTATGTGGATGTCCTAACACCAGGTAGCAGACTTAGGTCAACTTGGTTGCAGCAAATGAGGAGAGTAGGTTTTTGTGCTATGGGGTCCAGTGAGAAAGTAATAAATGGTGGGTCTCTGATCTCCCTTGTGCCATTGAGTTAGGATCCCCCATGCTTGTCCCTGTCTTTCATGTACAAGGAGAGAGAGAGAGGCATATAGTAATTGGGAGGGCCTAAGGATAGGGAGGTTTTGAAGGAAGTCCTCAAAGAAACAGAAGACAGGCAAAGACAGTTCAGAGCAAGGGTTTTATGTCAGCTTTTGTCAGATTGAATAAAGGGACAGCCAGTTCGGAAAAGTTAGAAAACTTTATAATTTCTTGTAAGGCTGAGAAATCCTTCAGCTTGTCTTTTGGTAATTGGATGGGAAAATTCACAAACAGCTTCCTATCTTTGAGAGAAAAGAGACTTTCCATTTCATGGAGAATTGCCAGATAAAATACAAGATACCTATGTAAATGTGAATTTCAGATAAATGAGGAATAATATATTAGTATATGTATGTTCTATGCAATACTGTTCTCTGTTCCATACAATATTTGGGACATACTTATATTAAAATTATAAGTTGTTTGCTTGAAACTTAAAATTAACTGGGAATCATATAATATTATATCATTTTATATATATATATATGTATGTATATGTATATATATTTTAATTTTAAGTTCCAGGGTACATGTGCAGGATGTGCAGGTTTGTTATGTAGGTAAACATGTGCCATGGTGGTATGCCACACCTGTCAACCCATCACCTAGGTATGAAGCCCAGCACGCATTAGCTGTTTTTCCTGATGCTCTCCCTTTCCCCGCCACACTCCTGACAGGCCCCAGTGTGTGTTGTTCCCCTCCCTGTGTCCATGTGTTCTCATCGTTCAGCTCCCACTTACAAGTGCGAACAGGACACCTCTTATTTTTATTTGTTAAATTAGATTCCTAATTTTGTGGGATGCCATGGCTGAATAATGTACTTGGGTCTGACATTTTTGGAGCTTATTTTTGGAGATTTTGTGTCCCTTATATGCTAATATTTACAGGTGGAGGGGATCAGTTTTTCTAGACTCGCAGTCTGAAGCGTAACAGATTATTCATGTACTATATGGGGCAGAGCACAGGTGGATATCTCTGAGGTTAACTATTTGCAAGATGTAAGAGGACACTTCTGCAAACCCTTGGGAAGTAACTGTTCAGGTGTAGTATTGATTTTCCAGTTGTATGAAAATAGGGCACTAAGTTCATTTTGTGCATGTTTGTGCACATGTGTCCCTGTGAGTATCTGCATGAGTGCACATACGCACGGATGCATGTGTGTGCACATGTGCACGTGTATAGGACCTGTGTGCCTGAGTGGAGCAAACTTACTATACTTTGGGATCTTTGCCCTTGCTGTTCCCCTTGCCTGGAACCCTGATCCTTGTCCTCTGCCACTGAAATCTCAGCTCTCAAATCTCTCCTCTTCGGAAAGCCCTCCTTTCACTACTTTATCTAAATGATCTCTCTCCTCATCACTTTATCCTGTTTTATCTTCATCTCTGTGTATCTCTGCATCCAGTAGAATCAGCTGTTTTGTGATGTGATAACAAAGTCTCAATGGTTTAAAATTACAAAGGCTTTTTTTCTCATTCAAACTCGAAGCCCTGGGAGGTTCAGCAGGGGAAATCTGACAATCAGTGTCTCAGATAAGTGAGGGAGCACCTCGTCTTGAACGTTGCTGGTGGTTGTGGCGGAGGGAGATTCATATTGTAACTGAGTATATATTCTGTACTGAAGGAAGATGCAAAATGGGTTGGTCAAAACTAGTCACTTGACCCTGCCCAATCTCAAGTGGAGCAGATGTGCAGTCCTCTCGTGTGTTCAGAAAATGGGCATCTGGAAGTATTTGGGAAAGGTCACTGATTATACCAAATTCATGACTGGATAGTTGCCTTATCTATTTTTTATTTGCTTGTTAACGGCTTCTTTCCACTAGAATATAAACTCCAGAAGAGCTCACTGTTGATCCCAGTGCTGAGAACAGAGCTTGGAACAGAGTAGACGCTAGAAAATATTTCACTGAATGTTTGAATGAATAGGTTATTTATGGATATAATCCATAACTTGGAGACCCAGCCAAAGAGTGTACATTTGTGAAACTCTGGACAACTCTGTGGACCCGCTTCTTTTTATGTTCCTTGGCATCTTTTTGATGTTCTGGAACTGTCCTAACTTTAATCATTTGATTTCCATTAGAAGTGCACACATCTCAGACCATGTGTTCTCACTGAGTCCCGCAGCTGCAGCCCCCAGACTCCTGGCATCTCTCATTAGGGTGCTGGCTATCCAACATCAGGGAGAGCAGACAAATTATTGCCTTAAAATGAGAAAAGTTTTCAGAGAAACTGGCTCTGCAGGTGCAGACCTTGGAGGTTCAGATCTGAGAGAGGATTTACTCTTTGCTTAGATGTGAGCCCTGAGCCCGACCCCCTCCCCTCCCCGGTCTGTGCTTTGTCTCCAGGCACCCTGGGGACCCCTGTGGTGGTGGTGGGTGTGCGGGGGACATAGACATGATGTCAAAGGTCAGCTAGCTGGATGGCCATCACACAGCCACACAGCCCCTCATTAGTGCAGCCTGGCTCAGCCAGCAGAACAGGTTTTTACCTTTCATCCTATTGTTTTGGGCCAATTAGTGGTCTTTTTCTCAGAGGGTCTGACCTGGTGCCGACTCACAGCATCGTTATTTGGAATAGTTTTCATTCCTTGAGAACATACACTGGTGGACCTGTTTCTGAAGATAAGATTGATGTGCAGTGAGCATTGGGCAAATTCAAGGAGGTAGTACCTGAATCCTGTGTGAACTTGATGTGCCTTTCCCTGGAACCCAGATAAGCGGCTACCTGAGTCATGTGCATGAGACCTTCTCCTGTCCTGGACCATCTTATTATGTTTTTGCATCCTATAACTGGGTAGATGAGCAGTCTTGTGAGATGAAAGGGAAGAATCCAGCTTCTTACTACCGTGTGCTATAACTGATGTATAAGTCTGGTTCACACTTGCTCCTCAGGCCCAAATTAGTTTCACTTAATGAAAATATGGCAGAGTAAGATTGGGCTCAGTTCCATGTAAAGAATTTCAGGAGTGCTTGAAGAGACACAATCAGCAAAGGAGAGGCTAGATAAGTTACATGCACATAATTTTTTCTATTTGTAGTCGATTTAAGAGCTAATTACTTTGGAGTAATTGGCCTATAAGAAAGATTTTGAGGCTGTTGTAATTAATACAATGGGCCAAGTCAGAGATGTGATGGTCATTGGGTATTAATTAATTGGTGACAGGAGAATTTCTGTTTCCTGGAGCAGAGCTCTTCACGTAGGGAGAGTTACACACTTAGGGATTACAGGAGCCTGCAAATCCCTCCCATTGACTTTCTGCTTAGCTGACATTTATTGAAAATCTGCCAGGTGAGTGGAAGGTTACAAGAATTCGAATCTGATTGTTGACCCAAATGGCCTTTGGAGTGTAAATCTATTTGTGGGCTTCCCCTGACTCTACCAATTTCAAGGTTAATGAGGTTAAAGACTCGGTTGGGGTTTGTTTTTTAATATCTCAAGGTATTTCTCTGCCTCTCTCTCTTTTCTTTTTTTTTTTTAAAAAAAAACTTTATTAACAATTATTAATTCAAAAGCAACTGTACTGTTGGGTTTTAGAGGGAAGATGAAATGTAAATGAAATAATTTTGGAAAGTCCTTTTTTATTTGAATAGATTGGTCACAAATACATATATTTGATTAGAATGGAACTTCAATAAATGGAACTTAAGGAAATTTTAAGTATTCCTCTTCCACCGAGCAGTGAGTCATTTTGAATGAGCCTCCAGGCTTCACTTGCTTCCTCTGATGTTGGAAATCTATCTTTCCTCAACTAGTGTGAGTGTGGAGCTATTACATATACTTCTATGTCTGTATGGGAGAGATAAACCCTTGCCTACAGACTCATAGTTGCAGACAGACAAATAGCAATATTTGCTGTTGCTCAAATTATTCCCACCTTGTGGCTCTCACATATTTCTCTTTAGGTTCTAAGTGAGCTTATGTGTTCCTGTGGCGAGACCCAGTATACAATGGCTATCAGCCATACAAGCAGAAATATCTGGGCATTTTTTCCCTTTGCTCTGGCGGTGCTGAAATAATTCTTGGTGACCCAGTGGTGCCATGTGCTTTAGGAGTGACTGAATCAGAGGTAGTTACTTTATTTTTTAGAGGAAGCTGGCTGTCATTTGTGATACTCCTTGGAAAAGTTGTCCTCATGTTTTACCTGTGGCTAAATCTGTTGTAACAGCACCTGCCTGCAAAACATTAGCACTAGTGATTCCTTGCCTAATAACAGTGGAAGAGCTGCTACAATGCTAATATTCACACAGATGACAACTATAAACTAGGGAGAAAATGCAACAAACACCTATTTAAAGGATACAGAGAGTGACCAAAAGCAGCAGATACTTCGAAGCAGGGAATGGCATTGGATGAGTCTCTCATTTTGTGACGTAGACACTGGTGGAAGTACCCATGCAGGGAAGCTGAATTGCAGAAAGCTCAGTCTTACTGACTTGAAGAACCAGAGGCACCACAACCACCAGAAAATGTCAGGGGAATGCTGGGGAAAAAACATCTAGAGAAAGGGAGGCCTCACATTCTGTATATAATCTCTGCCCAAATCCACGGCTGACCCTGGAACCACACATGCACTATGAAGACTCCAAGAAGCTCAGATTAACTCCTTATTTAATAAAAAAGTAACAGCATGATTCTTCAGACATATGTAACAGAATCCAGAGTCTCTACAGTGCATTGTTCCACAGTGTCAGGAGGTGATCCAAAATTACTTGACATAAGAAGGAACAAGAAAACAAGACTCACACACCAGAGGAAAAAAACAGTAAGTGGGGACTTGTGCAAAGGTGACCCAGATAATGGAATTATCAGGCTAGGATTATAAGGTAGTTATTATTATAGTAGACATCAAGGAAAATATGCTCCTAGTGAAAGGAAATATATGAAATGGAGAAAAATAGAAACTATAAGAAGAATAAAGTTGAAGTTCTAGTACTGAAACATATAATATCTGAAATAAAAAAGTTTACTGGGGCCAGGCACGGTGGCTCACGCCTGCAATCCCAGCACTTTGGGGTCCAGGGCAGGTGGATTGCCTCAGCTCAGGAGTTTGCAGTCAGCCTGGTCAATATGGTGAAACCCCGTCTCTACTAAAAATACAAAAAGTAGCCAGGTGTGGTGGTGCACACCTGTAATCCCAGCTACTCAGGAGCCTGAGGCAGTAGAATCGCTTGAACCCAGGAGGCAGAGGTTGCAGTGAGCCGAGATCGTGCCACTGTGCTCCAGCCTGGGTGATAAGAGGGGAACTCTATCTCAAAAAAAAAAAAAAAAAAGTTTACTGGGTGGCTTACCGGAGGATTGGAGATGACAGAAGAGTCAGTGAACTTTAAGACAGACCAATGGAACTCATTTAGTCTGAAGAACACAGAAGAAAAACATTGACAATATTAATTAAAAGAGCTTTGGGCCCTGTATGATAATAGTAAGTTTTTTTAATGTGGAATTGAGTCCAAAAAGAAGAAAAAGGAAAAGGGGCAGAAAAAATATTCGAAGAAGTAATGCTTATAAATTTTCCAATTTTGTAAAATATATATCATATGACATATACTTGTCATATGACCAAGCAAACATACTTCTAGGTATTAGATTAAGATAAATGAAAACATATGTTCATACAAAGATTTATATATAGATGTTTACAGTAGCATATTCATTTTCAGTCCAGCCAAGAACTGGAAAGAACTCAAATGTGCATTAACTGATAAATAGATAGATAAACAAATTGTGCCCAGTTATAGAAAGGAACTTGCTACTGATGGACACACAAACATGGATTAACCATCAAAGCCTCATGTTAAATGAAAGAAGATGGATACAAATAACTACATTATGTGTGATGATTCCAATTTTTATGAAATTCTAGAAGTGGGAAAACCTGAGTGAGAGAAAGTAGATCCATGGTTTTCAGAGTTGGGGCATGTGGCAAGCGAGTTGTCTGAAAGGGTCATGAGAGCACTTTTCAGAGGGGTAGGAAGGTTCTATATCTTGAGTGTGGTGATAGTTACATGACTACGCATTTGTCAGAACTCACGGTATATTCTTAAAATAGATGGATTTTATTTAATGTAAATTGTATTTCTATGTAACTTATGGCTCTTTTCATGCCACTTTCTTAAGTAGAATATAATTTTTGAAAAAAATATCAAATACTAACCAGCTTAATGCACAAAGAAGGATTGAGAGATAGAAGTCATCTCTGACATCAACATAATGAACATACAGCTTCAATACACTTCTGGGTCTCCTGCCAGACTAAACTTTATAAACTAAGGTGTTGAGAAACATGAAGTTTACCCTGCTCCCATGGCTCCTCTGTGGAGGGTACCTTTTAGTTTGTAATTAGTGGTAGGTGGGTAACAGCTGCCTACTTGGTATATTCTTGAGTTATGGGTAAATGTAGAGCACCTATGTATTAATAAGAATCACCTATCTAAAAGCAAATAAATACATGGATGAGAATCTGCTTGGGGCCTGCAGCCTGGAACGCTGTCAGCCTGTCAGCTCTCAGGCTGTTGGTCCTCTGGTTAGATCCACTCTATTTTCTACATGGGTGTCTGCCTCTCAATACCTTCAGCCCACCTTGGTGGGGGGTCTCCCAACTGAGCTGGTTCTCGGTACTAAGGCATAACTGTTTGCAAGGACAGAGCATGGGTCTTATATCTTTCTGGTTTGCTAGTACTTCATACTTTAAGGTGCTCAATAAAGAGAAGATTGTTGCCCCAGAAGCACTGAATGTCAAATAAGTTAGTATTCAAATATTATGTTTGTCTTTTTGAGATTCCAGTATATCACGGCATTGCTATTCCAAACTTCTGCAGGGCAGAGGGAAACTCCTCTGCAGGAAAATTTTCAAACAGAAATTTCCTCATGCTCTTATGGAAGGTAATGCAGAAGCCCATAGATGAATATTGAAATTGGAAGGGTGGGATGTGAACGGTGCCTGTATAGACCTAGGCAGGGTTGGGCACAAATGAGACCTCTGACACAAGGATCAAAACATTACAATCTAAGGAAGCCAAAGAACACCAAAATCATGTCTTCCTCAAGTCGGGAAAACCGTAGCAGCCCATTTATACCCACTGGAGGTGAAACGTGTGCTCTGTGTGTGAAGATGGATGAAGGAGCCCTTCAGTGCCCATGCTGCTATAACTGGAACCCCATCTTTGCCGGGCAGAGGCTGTTCTGGAGAGCGGCTTTTCATGCTCCTGCTGCAATTTAACATCCATCAGGGAAATCGGAAAGAAGCACTCGGGGCTGTCACTCGGTGATGGGTCAGAGGGTTTGGACCACCAGTCCTTTCTGGGGTGTATGGCCTTCTACACAGAAGCCTCCAGCGGGCGGGAGGACGCCAGGAGATAGACAAGGGTGTGAGTGTGTGCATCATGGGCACAACTTTCCTCGTGAGCAGGAGGACCCTTGAGGGCTGGTGCCCAGGACCACTCCTGCCCAGCACCGACCACCGAGCCCCACCCCCGGGCCCTCGCACATCCCCATGCCCAGGCCAGGAAATTGTCACCCCTGCATAGGCTTCTTAGAGGAGTGATGAGGTCGGTGGGCCGGGGAGAGGGGCTGCCCATTTGCTGGTCTTTGATCTTGCTCAGGTGCTTTGTACCGTTTGACCGCTGGTGAGGATGGGGACCAAAGTGAGAATACCTGCTCCAGGGCGGCAGCTGTGCCCTCTCTCCAAGCTGGAGCAGGCTCCCTGGGCCAGGGGGAATCACCTCTGGCATTTCTTGCCAGCAGCCTCTGGGATCCCCTGATGATGCTTACGTGTTCAATTTGGCAGATTTGTCACCCACCAGGACTCCCTCATTTATTTATTTTATTTTATTAATATATTTATTTTTTGAGATGGAGTCTTGCTCTGTTGCCCAGGGTAGAGTACAGTGGTGTGATCTCAGTTGACTGCAACCCCCATCTCCTGGGTTCAAGCAATTCTTGTGCCTCAGCCTCCTGAGTAGCTGGGCTTATAGGCGTGTGCCACCATGTCTGGCTAGTTTTTTATTTTTAGTAGAGACAGGGTTTTGCCATGTTGGCCAGTCTGGTCTCAAACTCCTGGCCTCAAGTGATTTGCCTGCCTTGGCCTCCCAGAGTGCTGGGATTACAGGTGTGAGCCACTGTGCCCAGCTGAGATCCCCTCATTTAAAAGATTACGCATTCATTCATTCACTCACTCATTCATTCATCCACCCATCCATGATATGTTTATGGAGTGCCTACTATGATACTTTCCTAGGCACTGGAGGACAGTATAGGGAACATGCAGACAAAAATCCCTGCCCTGCTTACAATCTAGTGGACAAGAATAGCCCAAAGAAAGAAAAATAAATAAATAGACTTATGTTTGATGGTGCTGTTGAGCAGCAGCAAGGAGGGCAATGGGGATCGCCCTAGTGTAGGAGATGGGTCTTCCAGTAGGGTCATCAAATAAGACAGCACTGAGAAGACAGCTGTTGAGTCTGGTCCTGAAGGTGTAGCTGTCATAGGGAGGAGTGGCCCAGGCAGAGGCATGAGCTAGCACAAAGGCCCTGAGGCAGCAGCGTGGCTGGAGCTGGAGGAGCAGCTCAGGCAGAGTGAGCAGGGAGGGCGTGGGGCCGAGTGTTTAGGGAGGTATCTGGCCAGAGAGCTAAGGGGCCAGGCATAGATTTTGTAAGGACTTTGCCTTTTATGTGAACAAGATGAGAATTCCTCAGGCTTTTGAAAAGAAGAGAGAAGAATGTCTGACTTAGGTTCTAACAGAAGCACTCTGGCTGCTGTGTGGGGACAACAGGCTGTAGGAGTGGTGGTGAGAACAGAAGCAGAGAGACCAGGTAGGAGGCTATTGCAGTCACTCCGGCAAGAGGCGACAGGGACTTGGCCCAAAGCAGAAGTAGTAGATGCAGTGAGAGTGAAGGCATTTAAAATATATATATATTTCCAAGGTAAAACCAGCAGGCGTTCTGGACACATTACACCTGCACTATTAAGGAAAGAGAAGAGTTAAGGACTACCAAGATTTTGACCAGAGTAACTGGAAGGATGGATAGAGTTGCCTTTACTGGGGAAGACTGCAATAAACCTCATGATCTTTGCACCTCCTAACTCCATCCCTTTGAGAGTAGTAAATTCTCTTAGCAGGTACAATCAAATATCTGTGGCCTTTAAATTTTGCTCTAGGTGAATGCGAGCACTCTTCTGATCTAGTGTTCTGCGGGAAGCCCATCTTGGGCTTGATCATTGTAGATCAGCCACGAACAAAGCCCTGGTCATCTCATTGTTACAGTCCCCTTAATGGAGAGCCCAGTGTAATCGTTTTTGCATGATGTTACTCCTGTACCTCAGCAGGGAAGACACCAGGCTTGGGAAAAAAAAATGAGCACTGATTGCAGCTGCAGCTGCCAACTGGCCCCTGGTGACCAGAGAGGCCTTCAGGGTGCTGGTCTTATAGGAGCCCTTCACGCACCTGGGAAAACCTAGCTAAGCAGCGTGCATGGGGCATGACCCCAGGACCTGCTCTCATTAGCAGATGCTTCCACTTGCTGGAGTCAACTTGCCTGTTAGGCATTCGAAGAATCTCTATTTAATGAGGCCCTTCCTAGCAAAGGTGCAGAGTGATCCTGTGCAACACAACAGGAGAAAGTTTTCACTCAGAAGCAGACTCTTTGAAAAGTAATTAGAGTTTTCTTTTCTTTTCTTTCTTTTTTTTTTTGAGACAGAGTCTTGCTCTATCACCCAGGCTGAAGTGCAGTGGTGCAGTCTCGGCTCACTGCAACCTGTGCTTTCCAGGTTCAAGTGATTCTCCTGCCTCAGCCTCCCGAGTAGCTAGGATTACAGGCATGTGCCACCACCACACCTGGCTAATTTTTGTAGTTTTAGGAGAGATGGAGTTTCACCATGTTGCCCAGGCTGGTCTTGAACTCCTGGCCTCAAATGACCCTCCTGCCTTGGCCTCCCAAAGTGCTGGGATTACAGGCATGAGCCACTAAGCCCAGCCAGTAATTAGAGTTTTCTGTGTGTGACTCTGATCTTCACTTTCCTCCTATGGATACGTAACTGGCACAGGGCTGCGGACCTAGTGGTCACTCAGTAAATGTGCATGTAGGAATGCACGAATGTCACATTCAGTCTCTCTCCAGCATGGACTGTGGCATCAGAGATGTGGCAGATCCTGGATGCTCCGCTTTGTAGCTGTGTAACCTGCCTGTGCCAGGGCTTCCTTGCACTCTAGTTATGGGTACTGTTCATCACTTCTCCTCCCAGCATGCAGGAGGATTGCCCTTAGGGCTCTGTAGTCAGATGGAGCCACATGACCAGTCATCACTTACAGGCCAGGGCATTCCGTAGTTAATGAGGAGAACAACTAGATCTCTCCTTTCCCTTTGGGTTGGAGATGAGATGTTCTAGACACAGAACAGAGTGTATAATGCACACGCTTGTGTAAAAATGGGGCAGAGCATCACACTTTTTCATGCTGGTAGATGCTTCGAATATCTCTGCAGGGTTAATAAGGAAAGAATTTCTTGGGTTGGCTGTGGGGAGTGGATTTTGGAGTCTGGGGAGATAGCAGTAGAAGGAAGACTATTCTTTCATGTTTTTTAAATTTTACATCCTAGGAATGGATTGTCTATTCAAAAGTTATATGTTATGAATCAAAATCAGACACCCAGTTCCACTCTGAGGTGAAGCCGTGAATGTTTGCCCCAGGAACCTGAGGACAGTATCAAGATCCGGCCCTCTATCCTCCATGTCTGGAGACTGTCATCTGATTTCTCATGTCCGTCAGCATGGGTTTGCTTCTTCTCTTTAAGGAGACCTGAGTAGAAATGGGTTCCAGTGAGAAATCTATTGTCCATTTCTTATGTAACAAGCATTTTCCTCCAGGTTGGTAATAGAAAGGAACAGAGATGATTCTGAAAAGTTGTATTTAGGAACCTGGTGTAAGATGATTTCCGAGCCACCATTTGCTGGAAGGGTTTGGGATGTTGTCAGAAAGATAGAAGCAGTAGGAAAAAATTGTGGCAATTGTCTTAGCTGTCTCTGGGCTTGTCACGGTGATGCTGATAAAATCAGATAAGCTGGAAGTGAGGGTGAGCTGTTAGTGTGAGAAATTGCCCTGGCTTTGGCAGCCGAGAAAGCGGAGGAGCCTCAAGTATTTGCTCATTATCAAGATTTATTGTTTTCAGCTCTGGGAAAACGTTGGTAAGCAAAAATAAGGCCACTCATGCCAGTCTGCAAAGTACTTAAAAATTTAAAAACAGAAAAAGAAGAAGACTCTAACATCCTTTTCCTGTATCTGGGAAGTGGGGCAGTAGTTGGCCAACTTATTATGTGCTGACTTAGGAATCACATGGAGAGTTTTTGGAGTATTTATGCTGGAAAAATATGTTTGAGATTTAAACAAAAGCAGAATAAACCAAACAAGAGAGAGTCGAAGATGGTCACCTTCTATGTTTATGTAAAGTATTTCTTATTAGAGAAAAGTATGGAAAATAACATAACAAACACTCATTCACCTACCCCCAGCTTTATTAACTCTTGCTATTTGGCTTTATTTTCTTCAAATTTTAAAAGAAATATATTTGACAGCTGTAATTGGAGCCCTCAGTACCTCTTGTTGATTTATTATTTCTCTCCCTTCTCTGAGGTAGGCATTATCATTACCATGCATTTTTTTGCAGTTTTTAACATAAACTATAGAAAGAATTATTGCATATATGTTTACCATTTTTATAAATAGTATTATTCATATACTTTCGGTCATATGAAGCTGCAACCTCTGGACTTTCTATGTAACTTTCTCCATCAGCCAGAAACGCCACAAAGGAACCCCATTTCTTAGAGTATGCCCAGCTGGCACAGTCCTAGAATTTTTTTTAAAGAGTTCTATATAGCAATTTGATTATGGGAAGTCAGAAAATCAAACCAATAGTGAGAGAATGTTTTGTGTCCTGAAAGATAAGCCCCTGATTTAGACTAGTGGCTCTTAAATATTTTTAACCTCTAGACCTTTGACTGCCAACCACTGCCTGACTGGTCGACCTGAAACAGTCTTTTCAGAGCATACTCAGAGAAAGAACTGCCCTTGACAGAACTGAAATGAAGAGGTTGTGCCTGGATTTTATGAAATTGCAGAAAAAGATGGTTTGTTCACCCTCCATTCTGACAGCCAGCCATTAGATCCTGATGAAAAAAAAGTTGTATGTGAGGCAGAGAGACGAACTCAAGACCTCTGGTCTGTTGAAGATATCCGTGAGTGGGAATGTGCCCACTCCTCTCCGGGACAGCAGTGTTGGTGAGGACTCAGGGAGTGGGAAGGATGTCAGGAAGGTAAACAGGGATGATGAGGGGACCCCATGCAGTGGGGCTGTGACAGCTGCCTGTCATGTAAGTCCAGGCCCCTGTCATGTAAGTCCTCAGCCCCAGCCCAGCTTCCCCGAGAGCCTTCCCTGGGCTGCCTACCAACACGGCTCTGTGTCCTCCACTCACCTGCAGCTCAGGGACTCTGCTGCACTCAGCACAGGCTCCTCTGAGACCCACTCAGACTGTGTTTAACACTCGTTCATTCATTCATTCAACAGAGGTTTAATGAGCACCTCCTAAGTCCCAGACAGCCTTCTAAGTGTGGGGGATACATTCGTGAGCAAAACAGGCACTTACATACTTATATGTGCATGTGTGTGTGTGTACGTGTGTACGTGTGTGTGTGTGTGTGTGTGTGTGAAAGAGGGGGAGAGAGAGAGAGAATCAACATTATAAATAAATAACAGTATGTTAGAAGGTAAAAGCCATGGAAAAGCTACAGCAGGATAAAGGGGTTAGAGTTGTGGAGATGACAGTGGAATTTTAAGTGGGGTGGTCAGAGGAGGCTTTACTGAGCTGGCAGCATTCAAACAACGACTTGAAAGATGCTCCTTTTTATTTAGCAACTTGCGTTCATGCTGATCATTTGGGATACAGTTTTCCTATGAATCTTTTTAGCTTAAAGTAGATTCATTCGTTCAGCAAACACTTGTTGAGGAGCTACTTGGCTTCTCCTTCAGGTCTCAGCTCAGCTGTCAGCTTCTTACTCCTGAACGCCCTTCCATAGTCTCCTGTTGTAATTTGTATTCTATTTTGAAATGTAAGGTGACCATTTTGAAATTGCATTTTTTAAAATTCTTAAAATTTGAAGAATTTTGTTTAACTCTTAAAACAACTTTAATTCTTCTATTTTGTGTTCACGATAGCGTTTGTCATTACGTGGTCTTTTATTTTCCTGACTAGTAAGACAGAAGTCTCATCTGTTTTGTCTACTAATGAATCTCCGTGCCCAACACACCAGGGGGTTGCCAAATAAATGTTAGTGAATAAAGTAATGAGCCAGGAACTGCAGGGACTACGGTGTTATAATAGGTTTTGGCCTTTGAGGAACTTGCAGCGGCCCAGTGGTGAAGACAGACATGTCTTCCCTAAGCAGAGCATATAAATTGACCTATGGCCTGGAAGAATATGGCTCAAGGCTCTGCTGGCTGGTGGCGTGTCATCTCCCAGGCCCTCCCCGCCCCCCGCCCAGAGTTTTACAGGGTATCCTGTTGGGTCTCTTAAGTATGTTCAGTGAATGAAACAAACATGCATCGAGCTCTACAATTTTCCAGGTGCTGTGCCAGCACTGCCGTCAAGGCAGCAACAAGACAGGGACACCTGTGTCCTCATGGAGGTCACAGTCAAGAGGAGTCAGAGGTGTCTGTCTCCCGTTGTATTTCCTGAGAGTCACCAGCAAATCCCATCCTGAGACGTTTGTTCAGTTAATCATCATTCAGTGTTTACCTTGCTTCTTGGTCACCTTAAAAACTAATGCCTAGAAAAAGTCTCCTAAGAAAAACCAGAGAGAGACCTGAGACCAGAGACAGCTTCTCTTGTCCCATTTTTAGAATTACCACGTGGGGAAAGTTTTACCTTCTCTGCCTGGTAGCTCAGAACCATCCAGAAATTCGCAAAAATTAATCTCTGTAAATGACACAACTTGCTGGAGGACAGTCCAAGCTTTCAAGCTTGCCTACTCTTCTTTACTTCTTCCTCCCCCGCTCCTTTCTGATCTCTCCTTTCCTTCCCTGGTCCTGTGGGGCAGTCACTCTGGTGACCATGAGTGACATGTGAGAAACAGCTGGATGTGTTCCTGGGGACACGCTGCTGGGTTGGGCACCCCGTCCCTCTCTGCTGACCCATGGCTCCTCCTTCTCCCGGCTGGCACGGGTGAGCTGCAGCTGCATTGTGCACTAAAAGTGGCCTCAGCCCCTCCTCAGGGGTCCCAGGACTCCAGAGAGGAGGTTCAGCTTTTACGGAAGAGGAGGTTTCCATGGCAAACAGTCTTTCTGGGAGGCAAGTCCTTTTAAAAGGAAGGTGTGTACTCTAGCTTGAGGGAGAAACAGCCAAGCAATGTGGCCACTCCATATCGGATTCCTCCTGACATATGCAGACACAGTCACACACACACATTCACACATTCACACATTCTCTCTCCCACAGTCACACACACATTCTCTCTCATGTATATTCACACACATTCACTCACACACACAGATTCTCACACTCATACATTCACATGTTCTCTCACAGAAACATACATTCACACATTCTGTCACACTCACACACATCACACACACATTGACACATTCCCTCACACCCCTTCACATATTCTCTCACACTCACATTCATTCATATACACATTGTCTCCCACATTCACATGCATTCTCTCTTATACACTTACTCAACATAGTCACACATTCACACACACATTCTCACACATATTCACACATTCTCACACAACACATTCACACATCTCTTTCACATTCACATGTGTACACATTCTGTCACACACATATTCACACATTCTCTCACAGATACACTCACACAAACACACATCCACACATTCTCCCTCTCACAGACACACTCAGACACACATTCTCATGCACACATTTGCACACATACACACATGCACATATCCTATTTCTCTCACACACTCAGAGAGCTGCACATTCTCTCATGCTGATACACACATCCACACATGCACACATTCTCTCTCCCACACTCCTATGCACTCCCACACACTCCCACACCCCCACATTCATGCATTCTCTCCCTCACACACACTTACCCACATGCACACATTCTCTCTCACACACTCACACACACACTATCATACTCTCACTTGCATACTTCTCTACTGCAGGGAAAATTGCCCAATGAATGTCTCATGGCTGAAACACTGATCCTGATTCCTGAAAGGTGGTTGTAATTATTAAACCGAGAGAATCATGAAACACTTCTTGATATTTGAAAGGCTTATCAAGAATAGATCAGGAACAGGTAAAATTACCAGTTGTGAACTCATTTTCATAGAAATGGACTCATTAGCAAGCATATCCATTGCCTAAAAGTATAAAACCTCTTTCCTCTGGACGGAGAGAAATGACTTCTGCTTTAATTGCTATTCCATTCATTGCTGGACTTGGGTAGGTTCCCGCAGCTGGTGCAGCTCACAGGCTGGGAAGTTGGCGAGAAGCAGATGTGCCCACAGTCTGATGAGGGCTGATCCTCTCATGCAGACCCTACCCCCTTTGCCCAAAGACTGGCCACTTCTCTTTCTTTACCCCAGGACCAGAAAGTTGATTTTTCAGGATGAAATGGCTGGTGACAGAGCTCATTTCTCCTCTCGCTGGACCTTCACTTTCCTAGCATTAGCTCCTCTGAGGTCTATGGAATGCTGAGAACCCGGCAGGTTTTGGAAGCAGCTCCCTAGTTCTGGTTACAAAGCACAGTGCCGCCCAAAGAGAAATTGAAAATTTGATCTGACAGGACCAAGCATCTCTTGTAGGAGGTGACTTAACAGATGGATTCATGGAGAATTTCTGTGACCAGTGAAGAGAAATTATGTTAGAGTGTAGTGGATGGGAAGTGGCGGGGGGCAGAAGGGGTGACTCTAGGTGAAAACTGAGCTGAAAACTCAGCCCTTCATCTCTACTTCCTTTGCCTTTCACTAAAGATACCCAGGTAAATAGGGGTCCCCTGGTGGGGAGGAGGGTCCCATTTGTGCACACTTTCAGTCCTCTTGTGAGTTCAGAAGCTCCTATTCAACACACGTTTTCTTACAAAACAACCTGTACCGATAGATATTTGAAGATTTATAGACCCGAAGTACCTACATGAAGCTTAGGTTCAGCTGGGACTGCCTGGCTATGTTTGCCCATGGGGGCTCCTAAGCTTCTCCACAGCTGTGTGCCTCCTGTCATTCATCACAGTATGAATTCATAGTACTGGATGGTACATGAAGTGAGTATACACCCATTCCCTCATTGCATCCTCATAACTCTACTGAAAGTAGAAAGACCTATATTATCATTATTCACTCATATTCCAGGCGAGGAAGCTGATGGCAGAAGGTGCATAAATGGCTTTTCCAGGGTACAGAGCAGGGCAGCAGTTCTCTATCTGCCCTGTGCAACAAGTCACCACAGGCCACATGTGACTGGTGAGCACTTGAAATTAGGATACTGTGACTGAAGAACTGAATTTAAATTTGATTTATTTTCAAATTATTTTAATTTGAATGTGAATAGCCATTTGTGGCTGGTAGCCACCATATTGGGCACTGTGGTATCTGAGAGTTCCTGAAACTCTTGGCTACGTGAGAAAAAGGTTGCCCATGACCAGATCTATATGGAGTCCAACGTGGTTTCACTTTGGGTGACATTTCTCATCAGTAAGGTCAGTGTGATTTAGTTTTGTCAGTGCCATGGCTATATTCCAGTGTTCCTCTGGTACCTCTCGGCGTATACAAGGAAGCAAAACGGTGGTTTCTCCACCACAGTTCTTATAGGGGTCCCAGTGCAAGTGAGCTATCCATGGTAGGAGAGTCCATTAGACAAGCAGCAGGCAGCAAGTTCTCTCCCTCCCTCCCTCCCTCCGTCCTTCCCTCCCTTTTCCCTTCTCTTCCCTTGTCTTTTCTTCTCCTCTCATTTTTTCTTTCTTTTCTTTTCTTTTTTCTTTCTTTTCCTTTTATTTCTTTTCTTTCTATTTTTGAGATGGAGTCTCACTCTGTCACCCAGGCTGGAGTGCAATGGCATGATCTCAGCTCACTGCAACCTCCTCCTCCTGGGTTCAAGTGATTCTCCTGCCTCAGCCTCCCGAGTAGCTGGGACTACAGGCACACCACCACGCCCGGCTAATTTTTGTATTTTTAGTAGAGACGGGGTTTCACCATGTTGGCCAGGATGGTCTTGATCTATTGACCTCATGATCCATCTGCCTCGGCCTCTCAAAAGTGCTGGGATTGCAGGCATGAGCCGCCACACCCAGCCCAGCAGGTTCTTTTTCAAAACTCTTTCCTCACAGGTTGTGAGTTTGGGAGCCCAGACTGCAGACCTTGCCTAGGCCCCCAGATGCAGGAAAGAGACTTCTCAGCACACATTGGTCCTGGCAGGCTCATTGGCAGAGAAGGAGCAGCTGGAGTGTGTGACTCAGGCCGGGGCAGAGCTTATGAATCAGCTGCCCTGCCATCACCTTCCTTGGATCTGGATGGAGCTGGATTCATGGGGACAGAAATAGGCTGATGGATCAGGGGTCATTCACAATCCTGTGCTGCACGGCTTCCTGTTTTAACTCCGTTCAGTGACTTCCCTGTCAATGCGATAGCCTACAATTTACAAGCCCATGTCAATGACAAGGGGCTCCCTGCACATAAAAATACTGAGAATTACACTTGTCTTTTTCAGTTATAAAGAATTCACCAACTTCTTAGCCTCCCACCTCCAAACACACATACAGTGTGGCCACTACATGAATTACGACAGGTGGGATTTCCTTACATTACTTCTAATCCCATTTGCTGAAATGAGAAATCCAGCATAGTACCTTCTGATGTTGCTCATGGTTTAAGTAGCAAACCGTGTAATGTGTGAAGGTCTTTCTCTCTCTCCGTCTCCTGATGCTTCCACACACCTATCAGGTCCCCACTATTATCTTCAAATTCTAAAGCCTGGAGAGTTTTAATCACTGGTCCACAGACCCCAGCTAAGTAGAAGCAGGAACTGCCAGGGTGCAGGGTGTGCTTTGTGATTGGAGGAGCGGTGGAGCTACATGAAATGATCTGGGGGCCTTTCCTGAGTGTGGAGCTTGGACTGTGGCATGCCAGTACCTGGGCTGGGGAGGGGAGAGCTGTGCATGGGGTCTACAGAGGTGAAATGCTGGCCAAGCTACTCGTCCAGTGAAAGGCAGCCTATTTTCTGCAACATGGAGCCCTGGAGATGGATCATCAGTCCATTCTGAGCTGTGGGTTGCTGATGGGCAGCTGTGAATTAGGCTCTGTCAATGCTGCCATGTGACTTGTTGAACTTAGCAGTCATTCTTTTGGTTGAGAAATAAGAATGTGGCAGTTTATTACATTCTTGACATTCTCCTGAGTCTGAGGTTTTAAATGGAACCTTAATATGTATTTGTTTTCCAGAGTCAATGGATCCTTCTATGAGATCTTGCAAGTAGACTTTGGAATTGATAACAGCAGTGACCTGGCTGGGGCCCAGCAGATTACCTGGCAGGTGGAGTACCCGATTGAGGACTCCATGAGTGAGCTGGTCGTCTCCGAGATCTTCGTCAGCCAGACAACCTTTGTGGGCATCGTCCCTCTTGCCATGGTGAGAAACGGGGGGCCTCAGAAAAAGTGTCACGAAGAAGTTTTCTTGGAATACAAACATGGTACACTGTATAATGTGTTATTTCCCATGTACCTGATACACTGTTTAAACAAGGAAAATATACTTAAATTGCATTTGATCTACCTGCTTTCCATAATGGCTCCTTGGAAGCTATTTAGGGTCTACCGTGTAAATCCCTTTTCATTTGTGGATATTGTGGAACTGTTCCCTGGGGAGCCCTTATTCTTTATTTTCTCAATCTGCATGCATATCAGAACTGAGTGCTGCACTGAGTGAAAACAGTTTTGTTGAAATGCGTCGGGGTTACATGGTGGGAACAGTGGCTCTGTATGCCAAGCAACCAGCCCCCTGTCAATTGGCTTTGCTCTGAAGGTCCCCAGGTAATTACGGATTGGAAAATTCTAAAATGCAGATGGACCAAAAGAGCCTTGCTGGGAACTGACCACTTTAAGCAGGGTAGAGTCCCAGAGTCCACAAAACTGCCCTTGTTTCTGCTTCACTGGCCTGGAGGTGATTGGGCATCTTACCCTGAGCTTGGCTGCAGTTATGTTCATAGTCAAGCTCAGGGGCTGCATCTGAGATCAGGGTCATGGGTGAGATTCCAGAGCCTAAATTCCACAGATTCTGCAGAAACAGGAAGTCCATGGATCAACCACCTGCTTAATACCCTTTGTTACACTGGAAATGTTCAACCATCTTCTGCACTGCTTTAACTTTACTGTATGGTACCAAAGTGTGGGATCCATATCCAGATACTCTATAGAAATCTGTAGGTGCTTTTAATCATCCATCATGCAAGTTAAATAACAAAGTTGAGACTCCTTTGAACCCTATATCTTACAATTATTAATTCTGCCATCCCCAAATCTTGAGGGTCTCAACTGTGTTGAGTGCATCTCTCTGCTGGGAACACACTTTCCCTATGTCTCCCATGACTAGCTCTTTTTCCCCAACTCAACTATTAGGGAGCCACCTTCTCTGACCTTGTTGGCTAAAACTGGCCTTCCCTCCCCTGCCAGCTCATTACCCTCTACCTGTTATCACCTGTTTTATCTTCTTCATAGATATTATCATTAGTTGATATTTAGGGTTAATTTTCGGTGTCCAGAAAATTAGAAGGTAGGATTCATGACAGTAGGGTTATCCTGGACAGTTCTGTCCACATCTGTCTCCCCTGCACCTGGCACAATGCCTGGCACAGTTAATGTTTGTTAAATGAATGAATGGATCTGTGCTTTAGTCCAAGCTTCCAGCCAGGGTCATTGAGTTTTTGAAGATTAGACTGACAGAGATCATCCCTATCATCATTGACCCACATTGTGGTTTGAGGGCAGCCACATCTAGACGGGGAAGTACCTGTTAGGGAACAGAGATGGATGGGTGTGAGTTTTAAGGTGGAATGAAGCTGCATCCCTTGTGCCTGGGAACTCATCTGTAAATTCTCCAGCTCAGGCAGGTCAGGCTGAGGTTGGGGAATCTCTACTCAAAGTCCTTACCACTTTTCTCTGTGCTTTGTCTGTAGCACTCCATTCACTGTGGGTTCAGAAGCTAACACTGCTGCCATCTCCTCTACCTCCATCTTCTCCTTCCTCGTCCTCTTCCTTCACTTCCCCTCCTTCTCCTTCTTCCTCTTCACCTTCCCCTCCTCCACTTCCTTATTTCAAAGCAAGTTATGGAAAGATCAGTGGCAATTAATGTTGGACCACCCTTGCATGAAGTAAGGATACTAGGGTACATAGCTACAGAATGTACGAAAAATGGGCTCACAGTTGTCAGAGTCTGACCAGAAGCAGAAATCCCTCTGCAGTTAGAACAGAGCAGCTTTAAATGCAAGGACTTAAATACACAGGGAATGAAACAGATGAGAAGCCAGACAGAACAGAACAGAGCACCTGGGCACCCTAGTAAGAATGGGAATTTCCTACTACTCCCAGGCCAGAGCATGAGGGCGGAGGGGGTATTACCAGAGCCCAGGACCTCGGGGTCACTGCTGCAGCCAGAATCACATTCGAGCAGCCTGGTTAGGGCTGGAGCATGGGAGAGATTCAACTGTTGCGAAGGATGCTACCTGAGGCAGGTCTGGGAGTGGGGTGAGGGATTACCTGGCTTCTGCCTCCCTCCTCCTGCCAGATCCTGCAACGTCCTTCACTTAATCTCACCCTGCTTGCTGAGACATAAGCTTAGAAAGCAGCGTCTTCAGGGGTCAACACTTCAGTTATGACCCAGAACTCATCAGAGGAGGGCCAAGGACTGGATTTGAGGGTGACAGGCTCCAGCTGATGTCCTTATCTTGCTGGTTTTATTGCATGATGTGACTCCTTGAACCAAATCTGGTCTGTCCCTCAGAAGCTTGCACATTGAGAACGTGGCCACACTACGTCTCATTCCTCTCAGGTCGCCTCTTGGCTCCCTCAGCCCAGAATGCTCCACTATGGTTGATTGCTTATCACTTTTCACTTGAAGGTCAACTGTGAAGAGGTCTCTCCTGGTGACCCTGGCTGAATGAGTCTCCCCCTTTCTATTTTCACTCATTTGTCCTTGTCTCGTGCAGATCCCATCACTGTCTGTGATCCATGCTTATTTTATGAGTGTTTATGTCCTGTCTGTCTCAGTCTAGGTCCACTCATGAGAAAGAAAGTGAATGTGGAAAGAATTGTTAACTATGACACAGGATTGGGATAATGAGGGATTGGTTAGTTAGAAGTGAAGAGAACTCTAAAGAATATAGGAATGGCAGACAAAGGGAGCAGCTACTAGCCTGAGGGCTGAACTATAAAGCTCAAAGAAGAGGTTTCCCCTGCCCGTCCCTCAAAAGCAACATTTCTGCACAGCTCACTGAATAGCAGGTAAGTTGCTGATGTAGCACTCAGGTAGAGCTTTATGGAAATCTGCCCTCTGCAGTGCTAGGGACAGCTGTTCATAGGGTGATGCACTTGCTACCAAACTACTGAAGGTGGACGTTGGGGAAAGCTGCCAGCTGTGAGGTACTGCTGGCCACCATACACTGCAGGAGTGGGGCACTGAGGAGGCCACCAATGCTGGAGAAGGCTCATACATGGCAGGAGCTGCAGAGAGAGGAGCTCAGAATCAAGAAGCCAATGCTTTCCTCCCAAACTGTCTCTCCAGCATGTTCTACTGACAAAGCCTAACATCATGCCAATTGGAAAAGCAAAAATATCGACATAGGGCTCAGATCTATTTTCACAGAGCAGGTAATGAGGGGTAAACTTGGAGCTGAGAGGCCATGAATTGATAACTGGCATGTCTTCCCCACTGGATTTCAAGCTCCCTGCTGGGAGAGGCCATGTTTGTTTTGCTCACTGGCTGTTTTTACAGCCTGATACTGAGTATATGGTATTTGCTCAGCAAATGAATGAATGAATGGTTATGTCTACCATTGGAGCTTGAGTCCATTGGCTAGAGAGCTCTTGCTTGCTGTTGTATTAATTTTCCTGTGCTGCTGTAAAAAATTACCATAAACTCAGTGACTTAAAAAACCTACAAATTTATTATTTTAGAATTCTGGAGTTCAGAGGGGTCCTAAGTAGGTTTCCTGGGCTAAAGCGAAGTTGTCAGCAGGGTTGGTTTCTTCTAGAAGCTCTAGGGGAGAATTTATTCTGTACCTTTTCCAGCTTCTAGAGGCCACCAGCATTCCTTGGCTTATGGGTCCACATGATTCTCATCTCTGCTTCCATCATTGTATCACCTGCTCTGACTCTCCTGCTTTCTCTTCCATCAAAATAGATCTGAGCCCTATTTCAATATTTTTGCTTTCCCCATGTCATCACAAGGGGCCCACCCAGATAATTCAGGATAATCTCCCCATCTCAAGATCCCTGACTTAATCACACTTGCAAATATTCCTTTGGCCATGTAAAGTAACATGTTCACAGGTTTTGGGATTAGGACGTGGACATCTCTGGAGGGGCTGTTATTTTCCAACCACACTTGCCTCATGCAGGATTCCGGCTCTCCCCAGTTGAAGCTTCCCTCAAGCTGGGTGCTCAGGGCTCTCCATCCCTCCTCCATGATCTGTTCTGTCGTTGTGGCCCCAGGCTGCTACCTGCGCCAGCTCACAGCTTGGTGCCTCTCAGGCTGTGGCCTTGGGAGCTCTCTTGGCTTCCATGTCACTCTGGCACATCTGACAGCTCCAAGCTCCTAGGGATACCACTGTCTTGTCACCAGGGATGCACTTTCATTGTACTTGGCTCTTCCAGAGGATCCCAGAGCAGAGCTTCCAGAACCCCAAGGAACATCAGTTTCTTAGTTTACACAGGCAGCCTCATCCCCAGGGAGGATGTGGTACCACCACAAGACAGGGGCTGGGTAGGGTTTGGTCAGAGTTCCTTATCACCGACCTCTAATCTTGGGACTGGGAGGAGGAGACCTGAAGGCAAAGCCCAGCTGGCCTCTCATTCTCCATGTAGCCTCAGGACGGTCACCTAACCTCCCTTTGCTTTAGTATCTCATGTGTGAGTTTCCAAGTGAGAGTACTTCTTCTGTCTACTCCACAGTGGTGTCACATGGATAAACTGAGCCATAAAAATATGAACATGCTTAAACTATCAAGGCAATATAAACATTGTGTATCTATAGGGTAAGTGTTCCAGATAGGGCACTGGAGCTGATTCAGCTGGTGTGTGGGATTAACAATCCCTGCTATCCAGCCAGTTTCATTATTCTATTGATTTGCCTAGGAGGAGGTAGACCCTGGCAGAATTTCAATTATGATTTCCTTCAAGGTAGATGGCAGTGAGATGTTTTGGTCAAGAGCACGGGCTGTTGGGCAACCTGCCTAGTTTGAAATTTGAGCTCCAGTGATTACTAGCTTCATGATATTGGGCAAGTCACTCAGTCTTTTTGAAGCTCTATTTCTTTATCTGTAAACTGTTAAAATCACATTGCCTGCCTCATAGTTTTGTGAGGATTAAATGAGATACTAAGGTAAAGTGTTTGCATATTGGCCTGTCGTACTGCATGCACTTAATAATGTTGAGCTGTTGTAATTTTCATCATTGTCATTGTCTTATCTAGCTATCTGTAGGTATAGCTGTCAAACTTTGGAGCAAGTAAAAAGAAGTTCAATCTCAGGATAGACGGTGGGTTCTCCTCTTGGAGGAAAGGAGGTGGAAAGGAGTCTGGTTTGCTGAGTCAGACACAGCTAAGAGTTTAGGGTGGGAACATTATGGGTGCAGACAGAGAGAATCACAGAGGGTCTGGGAACCCATGGAGGGCTCCTACTGTTTGGGAGAGTTGGGGAAGAAAAGGGAGGAAGGAATGCACTATCTGATTCTTGAAGGTGAATGGACATTAGCCAGGCGGAAAGAAGGAAGGGTATTCTAGGAGATGGAACAATGTGTGTGATGAGCAGGGGCATGAGTAGGCACATGGGAGGTTACGGGGCTGCAGGTGGCTTGGTGGGCTGGTGTTTGGGCCGAGGGGAAGTGATAAGGGCAACAGAGAAGGGGGCAGAACACTCTTGTAGGTTTGTGTGCTTTGCTAGGATGTGTGATCTTTGTTCTGGAGTCATCCTTTATTCATTTATTTGGATGATTTATTGTGGAACACAAAGAATGTATGGATCCAGAAGTATTCATTGAACTTTTGTATGTTGTGATTTGAATGTGTCCCCTCCAAAATTCATGAGGAAACTCAATCCGCCTTGTGGTGGTATTAAGAGGTGAGGCCTTTTGGGAGGTGATGAAGCCACGAGGACTCTGCCCTCACGAATGGATGGCTTCCTTACCAAAGGGCTGGAGGAAACAGGCTTAGGCTCTCTCACCTGTCCCTCCTGCCCTGCGAGAACATGGTGTTTCATCCTCTCTGGAAGATGCAGCAACGAGGCAACATCTTGGAAGCAGAGAGACCAGATCTTCAGCCGACACTGACCTTGCCGGGGTCTCAATCTTGGCCTTCTGGTGTCCAGAGCTGTGAGGAAGTAAGTTTCCATTCTTTATAAATGACCCAATCTCGGGTATCTTGTAGCAGCACAGATGAAGGACTGTGGCATGCTCAGCAGGTGAGGTGGGGGCCGGTGGTGTTCTCTTAGCCAATGGCCACTCCTGCCTCCTGCTTCCTCCCCAGCTTTCTTGCTGAAGGGGCCTCAGTTGAGGTCTTTGCCCTTCGAGTGGCCACATCCTTTGGTCCACTGGGTAAGGCTGGACCCCTCCACAGCCCCAGGGTGGCATCTGGATTGGTCTAAACCATCACGGTTAGTTCATCCCCTTCCCTTGTGATTATTGCACCCAGGAGGAAGTTGCCTAGTTGAACTAGGAGTCTGGAGAAATGCAACTTTCTGTTAAAAAGGAATGAAGCACAGGGACATTCCTGCTTTCTGTCCCTGAGCATGACTGTGTAAGGAGCAGTAGGTGTCACTGTGAGAGGAGCTGCACACACTCTGGGGCGGCAGAGCAGAGAGAGGGTGGGAGGCTGTGTCCTTGCCAGTGTCACAGGTTGCTGAGCTGCCTCGTTACCAGCCTCCTTCCTCCAGCCTCCTGCCTTGTGACACGGTAAACCTGCCCACTGTAAACGCCCTCTGGCTAGCGCTTGGCTGCAGCTTGAAGGGTTTCAACTGAAGGCTCTT
>CAUYQU010040551.1:0-69811 GCA_963574635.1 Cheracebus regulus
CAGAGGCTGGAAACCTAATTGAACTGAATGCCATTCACACAAAGGGAAATCTGGGAATCCTGCCAGCATCTTCCCAGAATAGTAAATTTCATTTACATCCACTCCATTTTCCCCTTCCACCTCAAGGCAGACTTTCTGTATCATCTTAACTCCCTAACTTTTCCTCTCTTCCCATCCCTGTGGCAGAAGCAACTGGATTCTTCCTGGGCCCAGGGATATTATTTGTTGGCACCTACAAATCAATGTGGTGAACACTGTCCATCTACTTCACATAGAGAGGCCAGAAGAAGAGTCATGGGGCAGGAACACGGAGAGTGTTAAGCTGCCAGGGTGTCATCAGGCCCTTAGGGCCAAGGAAGAATAGAGAAGGTGTTTATGCAATATGGCGTTAGTGGTTCTAAGATAGACTGGTTGTTCTAAGCTCAGTGATGAAATTATCCCTACGAGAGAGTAAAGAAGGCTTATCCCTGCTGCCATTGATGCAGTACAGAGTGAGTACATCTGTGTTTCACAATTTTTGTCCATAAGGATTAGAAAGTATCTACATTGGAAGTTTCCCTGAAGTTTAAAAGCCAAAAAATACCACTTAAATTAAAAGAAAAATATAACCGAGACTTTGGACAATAATGAATTTAATCTATAGTTGGCTGTTAAAGCAACATATATAGTACCATGTTGTACAAGCATAGACATTTGCCAACAATCTTACAGGTACAATCTTTGAATTAATTCATTCTGCAAACACATTTTGAGTTTCTTATATGAGTCTTAACAACAATAATAAAAATAACATTTGTATGAAACTTTAAAATTCATAGAGTACCTATATCTCACTGAGTCTTACAAAAGTTCTCTGAAGAAGAATTATTGCAATTCTTATTTTACAGACTAAGGAAACAATTCTTTAAGAGCATGGTCATTTGTTCAAGGTCACTTATCTTGAAAGTGATAGACCTATGGAAGAAAATGTCTGCCTTTTGATCCCAAGTCCTTGAATTCATGCCTCTCTTTTTCTCCTTGTCTTTACTAATTTCACAGGAATTGCATCTCAGTTCTAGATCTTTGGACAATTTTTTTCTCACATTCTGATGAAGAATGGTACTTTGTTTATTGTTTTCTCAAGTCTAACTTCTTTCCACAAAAATACTTATAAGTTCAGACTTCCAGGTTTTTTTCCCATAAAGTTGTATCAAAAGACCAACTCTTTAGATTGGGATCAGCTAACATTTTCTATACATATTTTAGACTTTGTGGGCAGTTGTTATACAGTCTCTGTTGCAACTACTCAACACTGACACTGTACTGGAAAAACATCTATATACAGTATACAAGCAAGTAGGTGTGGCCAGTTCCAACAAAATTTGATTTACAAAACCTGGCAATGGACCGCATTCGGCTTGCAGGTTTGCCAGTTCCTGCCTTGGATTCATATTTCTTTTCGGTAACCTTGCAAAGTAGTAAAAGTCCTCAGACTAGGGTTTTTATTATCTGTCAAGTGTCCTAGGCATTTATGGAAAATGTTCAATTTTCCACTCTTTAGGTCAAAGAAAGCCCATGTCAATTAGAGGAAATAAAAAGCCACACAAGCTGAAGAGATAAGTGGCTACCAGCACACAAGCAGAACAGTAGCTCAGTACACTCACAGCGTAATGTGGAAAAAGGACTTCACGAGTGCTTTTCTGTCTTGAGTAAGAAGTTTAGGATGTAAGGAAGTAAAGTAAGAAAGAAAATGTCATTTTAAGTGCTTATTACAAGCCAAGCACTGTGCAAGATACTATATGCCTCTAAGACTTTTATTGATGGAGAAACAGATCCTTGGATTACTGAGCACCTTGCCCAGGTTCATACAACTGGCAAGGGGTAAAATTAGAATTCAAACTCACTCTTGTCTAATTCCAAAATGAGCATTATTTTGAGTTGTCATGGGGTCCACCCAGGAATGAGCTAACATTCCTCACTGATACGAATAGTATTCTTATACATCCCCAGTCTTGAGCACAGAATAGTTACTAAGGACTAGTTTATTAAAGATCTCATTGGATTAATTATCATTTTGCTCAGCTTTTACCATGAAATGAAAGAGAGAGATAAATATGTAAACTCCAGAACCATTTCTTGAAAGCCATTGTCTCTTCTGCTGTTGGCCAACTCAATTAAAAAGGCTTTATAGTCATTAATGGGGGAAAATATATAACTGACCCATGTAATTAATGAGTTAGCAAGACCAATGTCATGAAACTGTGAATCAGCTCTGAACTATGTCAGGAAGAAAAGCAGATTCCAGGATAAGCAACACATTTCCCAAAGCTAATAAACAGTAATGACGTATGCCTTTATAACTTTGAGTGATGATGCAGGGAAGATGTCACTGACTAGTAATATATGTCTATATTGAACAGCATCTCTATTTCTTTTATAATCCAGAAAACACAGAGTTCACAGGGCAGGAGGTGGTAGACTCTTTTCTGAAGAGGTTGTTCTTTCTGATGATTTTTTAATAATTATATTTCTTTCTTATAGTGGTGTGAGAACATTGATATGAAAAAAAATCATTTGTCAAAGAGTGCCTATTAATATGATGTTGAATAAAAGACAATAAACCAAGCTCTTTGGGGCTTTAATTCAATATCAGGATAGAGACAACATGTTTAATTATTAGAATTTAGTTTGAATTATTGGGAAGATTCAATTATTTCATATCTTATGCCATTTCTCAAACTGTATTGACTGGAGAGTTGGTATCTTGAAAGGTGTGGTATTTGAAATGAAGGTGCAGAGTGACTTCAAGAGCTGAATATTTGAGGAAGTTGTATTAATTACCTATTACTGTGTAACACACAGCTCCAATGCTTAGCACCACAAATGTTTATTGCCTCAACGATTCTGTGGGTCAGGAGTCTGGTCTCAGCAGGCTGCCTCTGGCTTATGGGAACACAGCCATATCAAATTGCTTATGTATGGTCTGCTTTAGGGACAGCAGGATCAAATAGTTTGGACAGATATCCCAAGGCCCATAGCTTAAAATATTTACCACCTGACTCTCATGAGGCTCTCAGTCATGGCTGTAGTCATCTCGAGACTCAACTGGGACTGGAGAATTTGTTTCAAAGCTCACTCACGTGGCTGTTGGCAGCCTCAGAACCTCCCCTTCCAAGTGTACTCATCTTGGCTGCACATCTTGAATCCTTCACTACAGGCTTCATGTGTATGTTCACAATGTGGCAGTCGGTAATCTTAGAGCAAGAGAGAACCAAAGAGTGTCCCAGACAAAAATGTAGATTTTTTTTTATAATCCAATGTGTAAAGTGATATTCAATTATTTCTGCTGCATTCTATTCATTGGAAAGAAAATTATTCAGTCCCACCTCTACTTAAAGGAAGAAGATTGCACAAGGTCATGAACAGCAGGAGACAGGAGTCATTGAGGGCCATCTTCGAAAATGCCTCCCACGGAAGTTCTAGGTTAAACAAAATTCAAAGATGTATTGAGTACAAAACTTCCCAGAGTTTTTAGCATACAAATGTATTGTGAGCCTCTCTAAAAGAGCATTAGAGTAGGGAACACTGAACTTCTTAGAGAGTCAGATGGCAAATATTTTAGACTACGGGCTTCAAGATATCTGCCCAAACTATTTGATCCTGCTGTCCTAAAAGCAGACCATACATAAGCAAATTGATAAGGCTGTGTTCCCATAAAAGTTCATTAACAAAAATACTACATTTTGCAAACCTCTGGATTAGAGGATGCAACTTTAGCTGATAATATTTTACCACAATGACTTTTTGTCATGCAATCCTTATCCACCAAACAGAGTGAAAGGCTGCCATCAATGCATCTGCAATTTTGTCAGCAAATCCAAAACTGTCAGCCACCATGAAATGCTTTAAGCACACTTGCTGAAATATTGGTTTTTCTTCTTGTTTAGAATCATAGAACATTTTAGGGTTTCCTATGATTCTTGAAATTATAAATTATTTATTTCATGATTGCAGAATCCGTGTCTACAGCTACCACCATATTTGCTTGTCTAGCAGAGTTGGAACTTAATAGGCTCTTAATATCTTTGAAGGAATGAGTGGATGATTGAATGAATCCCAATGTTCTATGTTTCTATTTCCTTCTTCTTTGTCATTATCTATATTGTACTTCCCCAAATGCCCACATTCCAGAAAATAAAGTGTTTGACCTTTAGCTGACATCATCCCATGGAATTTTCCTTCTTTTTTGCTCTCAGTCGTGCCTGAGACTACAGGTCAGAATTATAATAATGGCCCCAGATGAACTCAGCGTGGTTCTGCTCACCTTGGCTTTATCACCAGAAAACTTGAGAAGGGCAGGCTGGCTGGAAGAAAGAACCAGAAGATAGAGATGAGAAAGAGATAAAACCAAAGTGTTGTGCTCGCTTCGGCAGCACATATACTAAAACTGGAACGATACAGAGAAGATTAGCATGGCCCCTGCGCAAGGATGACACACAAATTCGTGAAGCGTTACATATTTTTAATAAGAAAAAAAAAGAAAACCAAAGTGTTTAACAAACCCTCAAGGTATCGTGACTGAGATATGAACTTCTATACACATTATGTTACTCAATGCATAAAGCACAACTTTAAAAGTGGTATTACTAATTACATTTTGCAAATGAAGAGTTTTAGAGAGGTTCCATGACGTGCCCAAAGTGACACATCAAATGTCTATGGAAGAAATCTGCTCTACACGGACTCTAAAGCTCATTCTTTTATACCTAGTCTGACCACACATTCCATTTTGCCTTGGACAGTCTCATTATACACCTGTTGTTTTGAAACACTTTTCAAAATCATCCTTTGTACTCTCTAAAGTGTCCCATTTTAGATCATAAACTATCTCATCATCTGCCTATGATCTTTTGTGTCTCTGGGGATAGCTCTGGCTTCTACCATGGAAACAACTACTGCTTTTGGTTAGAGGTCGTGGCTAGGAATTTTACCCAAGAGCCAGGGGCATTCCAAAGGGCAAAATAGCAATTGCCCAAAATAGTGTGTGGAACTCTTGCCAGGCCACTGGGTGTTATATTGTACATGTTGGGGGACAGAGGGCATGTAGCACGAATGCCTTCAAAAAGAAGCACACAGGTGTGGGTGGACAGAGACAAGCACATGGCATTTATTTTTAAGCCATACTTCAAAGTATTTTGCTTTCATTTGCCTCATGGAAAGAATTTCAAATGCAGTCGTTTTTCCACATGGATTCTTATACAATAAAATTTTTTGCCTTTCTTTCCTGAAGTCCTCATTACTTTTTTTGTTTTGAGTTCATTCTCTCTGCTTGGAAGTTCACATAACAGATTTCTCATCTGGACATGGCTTAAGGAGTCCACCCTTCCTTGGCACTTAACCTACACTTATTCAGTCTACCAATTTCAGCACATTTTTAATAATTATTTTGATATTGGTCACTTTCTACTTACATTTGTGATTCTCCTCTATCCTCTAATCAACATGCCTGACATTCTTAGGGTACATTACAGTTTGCAAAGAGTAGAACATACACTATTGTGTTTGATCCTTACAACAGCCCTGAGTTATTGCTGAATTGATTCACATTTTAGACATTCAAAAAACTGACATTCAGAAATGCTCAACAACTCATTCAAAATTGTACAGTTCATAAAAATTGACAAAGCTGGAACAACTCGCAGAAAGAGATGGTCTGATTCATCTCTATATCTTGTAGAATGCCTTGATTATAGCAGGTAAGCAAGATATTTCTACTTGATGCCTAGCTGATTTAGTAATCAAGTTTTTAGCATTTAGCTTTCCTAATGCAATACAGTCTCTGTCCTAAGACAGTATTTGAAATTATGTCACATGAGAAAGGATGGAAGAATATGTTTAGATTGGGGAGAAATACCTTGGAGAAGACAGTTGAGAAGAATTGAGAGTTCTCGTGTGAAAGAATTATTGAATTTGGGTGTTGCCTCAGTGGGGATTGTTGTATGGAGGTTATAAAAATTTCAAGTCATTATAGGAATACACTTTCTAGCAGGTAGAATTTTCTAGATTTTAGAAAACTCTCATGAACAAATGATATTCCTATCCCAAAGGATATTTCAAACAGGAGCTTGACGCATTCTTGGCTTGAAGATGGTAGACAAGATTCAACATTGTATGTGACAGTTGAAGTGGCTGATTGCTATTTCATTCTCCCGGCTGTAGATGTCTGAGACATTCTATTCAGATGTGTTTTGATCACTGAATTCTATTGAATTCTCCCTAATGTGCCCAAAGGCTGTTTGAGTTGACATGCTGCTGAACATTCTGCAATACTGACACAAGTGTCCATGAATGCTACATCTTTGTTCTGTCTCCCAGCAACCATTCTTGTTTTCATGTCAAAGCATCCAAGCCTTAACCACACATATAGTAACAACAGGTGTAAACCATTTAAAGATGGCTTCATCATGCTACAAAAAAAAAAAAAATGAGGTTGATGTCACTGTGACAGGCTGCCCAAAGATTGCTCATTGCAAGGGGGCTTGGCCCCTTCCTCAGGTCTAGAGTCAAGGGATGATACACTCTGCAAATGGTTTCAAAACACTTTTCCAATCTGAGGTCCATAGGGGAAAAACTGCAGTTAACCCCCAGTGTATCTGTATTCAGGATAACATGAACACACAAACCAGCTCATTGATTGTTAAACGTAACTGGCAAATGAATAGTGGGGAAAGATGGAGTTTATAGGTTTTTAGCTTCTGCTGGATAGGAGGTAAGATATGGTTGACTCAAGAAACAAAACGGGGTAAAACTGCTAAGAAATTTAGAAATTAAAAAAAAAAAGTTCTTACTTTTACAGATTAGGAAACTGAGGAATAAACAGGGTAATTGACTGGTTCAAGTCCACACAGGTTAAGCCTTAGAATATAAACTCATTCCTATGCTCTCCTATCTCCCATTTGTCTGTGTAAAAGTGGAAAGTACAGGGTGTAGGAAGTTACCTAAGTCAGGGCCCAAGAACTACACTGCTTATCATAGTGGAATGTACCCTGAATCTGCAATTTCCCAGTATCACATATGCTTTTTGTCTTTCCTAAATCTATTTTTCTTTCTCTGCAAAAGCAAGGCTTGACAGTGATCCATTCAACTCACATTTACTAAAAACCTATAGAGGCCATAAACCTGTAGAAGCCATGAGGCTCAGTGGTGAAGAACAAGGCCTCTGAAGACAGAGTGCTGCTTCTACACCATGTGCACAGGAGTTTTGCTTGCAGCAGCCTCTAAGGCTTGCTGAGCCTCAGTTTTCTCTTGAATGCTCACCATGTGCTAAGCTTGTTTTAAGCACTCTGCATGTATTTTCTTATTAAAACCTCATGTCCATGCTCTGAGATAGTTCTGCAATTCTCCTAATTTTACACAATCAGAAACAGAAATACAACAGTTAGATAATATGCCGAAAACCGCACTAGCTATCTCAGAATGTGGATATTAAATCATTTAATTAAATCCCTAAACAGAGAGCAAGTTTTCAGTAAATATTACCTTCTCCTATTAATATTTCTTCTTTCTCTACCACCAGCACCGTCAAGACCACAGCTTTATAGCAGTATTTCTCATCCACTGCCAGGTGCTAAAGATATGAAAAAAATTATCCTCCTTACCCTCAGGAGCTCATATGCTCCTAGAAAGACAGTTCTCCCACTGAGAATGACAGTGTGATGTATGCTGTCAAAGTGAGCCTGTCTGCAGATTTTCTTAGAGGGGTCAGGACCTGTCGTTCATTTACCCAGCCTGCTCACACAGACTACCAAAGCCAACAACAGCGACAATCACATATCCTGCAGAAATAAGTGCTACCTGCTGTGTTTCTCAGAGTCATCAACTAGGAAGGATTGTCCTTCAACTAGAAGTAATGATGTTGTAATAATAATTATTATTAGCATTCATTAGAAAATATCTAGCAGTTGATTATCTGCTAGTTCCTCTCTTTAGTTCTTTGGGGCTGCTAGAACAGAATACTATAGACTATGTGACTCCTAAACAATTGAAATTTATTTTTTATAGCCCTGGAGTCTGGAAGTCCAAGATCAAGTCACCAGCAGATTCCATGTCTATAGGAATGGACATGATTCATGATTCACAGACAGCTGCCTTCTCTCCATGCCCCCATATAACAGAAGGAGCAGGGAGCTCTGAGTTTTCTTTCATAAGGGCACTAATCCCATTCATGAGAGCCTCACCCTCATAACCTCATCACTTCACAAAAGCCCCAACACCAAATACAATCACACTGGGGATTAGATTTTGATGTATAAATTTGAGGAGGGCACAGAAATTTAGTCTATTTGCAGTCCTCTTTAGTATTACCTAATGTAATTCCTTTTTTTTTTTTTGAGACAGAGTCTCACTCTGTTGCCAGGTGCCAGGCTGGAGTGCAATGGCACAATCTCGGCTCACTGCAACCTCCGCCTCCTGGGTTCAAGCAATTCTCCTGCCTCAGCCTCCCGAGTAGCTGGGACTACAGGCACATGCTACCACGCCCAGCTAATTTTTATTTTTGTATTTTTAGTAGAGACGGGGTTTCACCATGTTGGCCAGGATGGTCTCGAACTCTTGACCTCATGATCCACCCGCCTCGGCCTCCCGAAGTGCTGGGATTACAGGCTCAAGCCACCATGCCTGTCCTTACCTAATGTAATTCTTATGGTTCTTCGAGGCAATTAGACTTGCCGTGATCAAATAAATGGGGAAAAAAGTCCAACTTCATCATGCTAGCAGCAGATCCCAAATTTGAACCAAAATTTGTCTCCAAAACCAGCATATTTACCTCAAAAACAAATGTTAAACATTACTGCTAATGAATGCTAAAGATAAATTATATACTATTCAGTATATAATATTATTATCTAATCAAATCAGTTATTAACAATAGATATGGTTTGGCTGTGTCGCAACCCAAATCTCATCTTGAATTATAGTTCCCGTAATCCCCATGTGTTGTGGAAGTGACCTGGTGGGAGGTAATTCAATCACAGGGGTAATTACTTTCATGCTATTCTTGTGATAGTGAGTTCTCACGTCCAGGCAGGAAACAGGGGTTGGGACTCTGTGTCCTCGGCCAGGCCAGGCAGGGCTGAGGGGCCTCAGGCTGCAAGTGTGGGTCAGAGGTTGAAGATCTAATGGTTTTATAAAGGGCTGTTCCTCCTTTTGCTCAGCACTTCTCCTTGCTGCTGTCATGTGAAGAAGGATGTGTTTATTTTCCCTTCCACCATGATTATAAGTTTCCTGAGGCCTCCCCAACCCTGAAGAAGTGTGAGTCAATTAAATCTCTTTCCTTTATAAATCACCCAGTCTCAGATATGGCTTTATTAGCAGCACGATAATAGACTATTACAATAATATTAATATGTCATAATATTCTATACTGTATGATATGATTTACCTATTTATAAGAAAGAAGTACTATAAATTTAGTATTAATACTAATATAAAAAAAGAAGTAAATTAGTACAAGTTTAGAGAAAATAAATAACCTATGTAGATAAATTAAGCAAAAAAATAAAAAGCAGCTATATTAAATGAGAGCAGCTATATTAAATGAGTGCATTTATTTAAAAAGAAGATATATGCAGATTTATGCACATTTATACATTGCAATTTTCTAGAAAGCTGAACATGTGACTTCTATTTATATATACTTCCAAGGAGTGGAACTTAGGTATTAGGGTAGGTAAGGAGGGATTCAATTTTACCATATATGTATCTATGTAGTTTTAGAAATGAAGGCTTATTATTGTTCAATAAAAATAAATGTATATTTACAAATTAGATATATTTTAAATAAATAGATTATATTTCATTAACTAACAAATTTTTTACCTAATCACCGTAACAACTAATAATACAGGAAAATGTGCCACAGCTCGTTAAGATGCCTGTGGAAATGTGAAGGAATGGAGGCAAGGTTTACTGAACACTCACAAGCTAGGCAGCATGATGCTGCTTTCTTCACCCACAGAAATGGATACCATGATCCATGACTTGCATCCTATATATGAGGCAACTGAAATACTGAACTCTTCAGAAATATGCCCATGGGCACACAGCTGGAAATTTAAAACCGAGCTTGAATCCTAGGTCTGTCTCATCCTGAAATGTGTATTCTTTCCACCTCTCTACCAATGATAATTCCAGAAGCACTTTGAAAATCACTTCTTTCTACTCTTGGCAACACCATGCAAAGAAACAAGCTGTTGGTGAGGCTCTCCAGTGGCAAAGAATCAGTGAAACATAGATGCACTTAAAAGGTATCGTTATTACTAACAATAAAAAGTTTTAACTGTCTTAGGAGGGAGCGAGGTGCTTGAAAGTCATCAGTATTATTCATTTTAAGGAAAGATTCATCCCCTTGTGTTTCTGGGCAGGGGGCCCATATGAAAAAGATCGTAAGTGCTGTGGCTACTCTGAGGTCACTGTGAAAAAAATAACAGACCTTGATGATAAAGGAGCTAGTTAGTCATCAATTCCATCCCCTTTGCCAACAAGAGACAATATTTAAAGAGCAGTAATCATGTGCATTTAACTCAGGCTCAATTCTTCTTTGGAAGTAGACCTCCAAACACTCTGACTACTAACATTATGTGAATTCTTACAGTATTAAATGAATTTTAAACAAATGGATGCCCCACAACTATTGTTTTATAATTTAGAAAAATGATTATCTACAAAGTAGAACTTATCCTTTTGCACATCACTCTAAGGGAGCTGAATGAGAACATGGGGGGTAGAATTAAATGGAAATGGTAAGAATTCTGGTTCTTCCGCCTACAGTCTATGCCTAAGAAAAACCACAGATAGCTGGTTTGAGTCCCAAGATTGCTAAGAATGTTGCCTGGAACTTAGGTCAAAGTTACTTTCACTACTAAAGAAGCCAACAAGGCTGGGCGCGGTGGCTCACGCCTGTAATCCCAGCACTTTGGGAGGCTGAGGCGGGCGGATCACGAGGTCAAGAGATCGAGACCATTCTGGCCAACATGGTGAAACCCCATCTCTACTAAAAATACAAAAATTAGCCGGGTGTTTGGCACGTGCCTGTAGTCCCAGCTACTCGGGAGGCTGAGGCGGAAGAATAGCTTGAACTCAGGAGGCGGAGGTTGCAGTGAGCTGGGACTGTGCCACTGTGCTCCAACAAAACAAAACAAACAAACAAACAAAAGAAGCAAACAGTCCTTGTGAAGGGCACACAAGGCAAAGATACAGACGAACAGACATAATTCCTTGTGCTTCCTAGTTATCCATGGAAATGGGTCTGAGGTTGAGAGGTTGTGTGGAAGGAAGTGAGAAAGTTTTAACATCTTCAAGTACTGAGAAAGGCAGGGTGGGGGTTGCTGGTGTTTTTAATGTTGAGTTAGAGGAAGGGCAGACCACCCTTTCAGCTTGACTACCAACAAATAAGGTAAACCCTGTGGTTTCAGAATTCACACACTTTTAATTTTCTTTCTGCATCTCAGGGACTACAGCAGGCCTGACCATAACATCTAGGGCAAGTTACTTAACCTCTCTGAAACTTAGTCCTTAATATGTAATAGACGGATAGTCACACTACTTCCATTGGCTTGGTATGTATTAAAGTTAAATGAAATCACTTATATAAAGAAATCTATCATCAGGTAAGTGCTAAAAATATCACTTTTACTCCCACTCTGACTTTATTCTCACAATCCACACATATGCTTATTCATGCATCCTTACCTTTCAAAGGTCCTAGATGCATATGAACAACCATGTCTCCAAGATTATTTTATTGGAGAAATGAAAATTCATTCAACCCTGAATACCTCTCACAAGGCTCCCACCCAGACCTGTAAGACCCCCTACCTCGATTTTGTGCAACACCTCAAGGCTCTTACATTTATACAGCGTTTTCTCACCTGCAAGCAACATTCACATATGGGATCCTTTTTTGATCTTAGGTCAGAAGCAAAACAACTATTATGACACTCATTTTATAAAGTCCAAAACTAAGATGCCAAGAAGCAGAAACAGACTTGCCTCTGTCGTCAGGTGCCTCTGAAGGATTCAGCTCAGCTTTTCATATATTTCATCTAACCTATCAATCCCTGAATTTGAAATCCAGCCAGCCATTCAGGATGAATCGTGTTATGTTGGGCTTTCTTCTTATTGATATGGCAACAGATGGTTTTATCACTTACACTTTACAATAAAATAATTTATCAACATTTGCACAATTAACAGCAAACTTAAGAGAGAAAGTATGAGGAAGGATTAAAATTGTATTCTAAATTTTACACATGAAAGGACTTTGTTCCAGAGAGATTACATATCCCAGGTATTAACTGATAAGTTAAGATCAAATTTTACAACCCAGAACTGTTTCCATGGGACTATACTTCCCTGGGGAGTTGGTTGTGCATTTCCAGAAACAGGTGCTCACTCCTTCAAAAGGTTTGCCTGGTTCTCCTAATTTTTCTTATTGTAAAACAAAATCTGCCCCTGTGTCAATGAAAACTTTAGACCATTAATTAACTTTGAACTTCTTTGCAAATCTCTAGAGGCAGAATCCTTTTGTCTGAAAATATTGTTACCAGTGTGATGTAATGGCACACATGCTAATGAGGATTATTTGGGTATGTTGCCTGTTAAAGCTTGTACCTGCCTTGCCGGTCATCTAGGGATATTATCTGTACTAAATGACTGGATTTAGAACTGAAACAAAGGATTTACAACTTCCAATCCAGGACATATTCTATATACAAACAGTTGGTAAACTGCTTCTCAAAGAATCATAGGGTTTATATGAATTCATTAATTCCAGCAAAAAATTTATAATCCAAAATGGGACATTTTTAAGAATAAAAAGAGTGATAATAATTAGAACAATAGGTGTGTGCAATTACCAGGACTAGTAATTTACCAGGACTGGTAAATGAGGTATAATCAATAATCAATTAGCAGTGCCTCTATCCTTGCAGAGTGTTCTAGAAGTTGGGGAAAGGCAGGCAATAAATAAATAAAACAAAGCAAGTTATGAGATGAGTCTTAGAATATAATAGGGTGATGTGACAGGCAGTGGCTGAAGGAGGAAAGGCTGCTTTGGAAAGAGTAATTTATTCATGGAAAGGCTTCCTCCACTGAAGAAATAATATTTGAATGGCGAGCTAAAGATCAAGAAAGAAGTAGTCAGCTGGAGAAAGCAACAAATGCAAAGGCCTTTGGTAGGATAAAGGGTTTGCTACAGTGACGATACAGAGAGGAGACCATTATAGAAGATGTGAAAGGGGAAGCAGACAAGAGCCAAAATAAGAAGGGAGGTAGAGACAATGGTAACGATCAATTATATGTGCAACTTTTAAAAAACTATAATAACATGCACACTCACACATGTTACTTAAATTTTAAAATCTTAGAGACTCTCTGGTGTGTTATCTTGGACTAAATTAACCAGTTTTTGAGCAGAACTTAGAATAAAGCTTCTCTCCCTATCTCTGTGCATATGGTTAAAATTGATGGAAGTATATTGTTATTTGGAAAGTTTTTCAGTTGGCATTCTTTCTTTTGGAATTCAGGCTTATACACATCTGCTTGCATGAAATTGCATAAATAAGTTTTCATACCACTAATACACACATATACTGCACTCAATTAAATGCCAGGATGTGCCCAGTGCGTATTTCCATCCTAGTGTGATGTTGGTGGCCCAATAAAAAGTATACGCATTACATGGAACACTAGAGTATCGTATTTTTATTTTAGTCCTTGTAGATTTTGGATCTTCTAGCTGATATATTTATAAAAAGGAATATGGTCCATAGCTAGATATTGTTAGTGATTCAACTTTGAATAAAAATGACCCAACACTCTTTGAAGCTCTTAGTCAATTTAACAAAAGAATGCATAATGATTGTAAGGCAAGTCCTTACCTAACTGTAACTTTTACATCTATGCTCCCATGTGAGTAGACACTTACTTGATACTTCTAATTCAAAACAAGAAGAAAACACCCAAAAGCAAATTGAGAGCTGACTAATATGAAATAATCATTATCTCAGAACTGCAGCTCCATATATTTATTTCATCAAAACCATCTCAAGAATCTTTTTATTTATTTATAGTAAAATAAGTATAATACATTAGAACTTCTAAAATAGGGTCATGCCAATGGCTTTAATGGGTGTAATCAATGGGTTTCCACATCAGATTTTGTCTAAGTAAAAGTTAATTGCTAAAGATATTTTAATATAAGAAAGATGCACCTCCTTTTCCCCCACCATTTACTTGGATCTTGTTGGGAAACTTCATCTTGTTCAGCCTCAGTTGGCTCATTACCAAATGGGTTCAGTAATCGTTCACTATCTTAAGGACAAGGAATTGCACCAAATAAATGTTGACACTACTATTTCAAAGTTGACAATGCTACATTCACATGGTGCTGAAAATGGGACCCTCTAGGACGTAGGATGTGGTAGTCGACTTCCAGTGATCAGAACTATGTCATCGTGTGAGGCCCACATAAATAAAACACGTGCAAGCCAGAGAGTCCTTCCAGAAAAATGTGGCTGTCAACATCAAGAGACAAGTAAGTGCTGTGCTTCTGAGCTTCATTGAAAGAGTCACATTCAATCCACCCCTTCCTTCAAAACTGACTTATTACTGTGGCTTTAAGTTCCACAGAAGAAAAACCACAAAGTATGTGCAAACTAGATGAACAGTCTGTGCTGATGAGAGAAAAAAATAGAAAACCATTGAGGTGCAGGGCAAGCCAGACAAAATATCTTCTGTGCATCTCCTGGAATAGTCAGTAAGAACTAGGTGCTAGAATCCAGACCTTTGATTGGCAGCCTTCAGCTAGTTGGGAGGATGGCAGGGCTCCTCCAGGACTGGAGATGAAGCAGGACCTGGTTTGGATTTAGGAGTACATAAGGACCAAGAAAATTTTGTAATATCGTTTCTGGAGCCCAGGAGAAGCATGCAGGGAAAGGGAAGAGATTTATTTCCTTCTCTTACATCTGACCTGCATGGTGAACAGAAAGGTGACTGCCAATTTGCCTGGAAAATATTAATAATACATCAAACTGGTGGGATTTTTAGAATCCAACATTGATTGAAATTTCAGACAAGCTATTTAATCCCCTGTGCCTCAGTTTCTCCCATTTGTAATAAGGGATATAAAAATGTCAATAATATAATATCTGAGATATATATGCACACATATACTGCATTTAGTTGAATGCCAGGAAAGGCTGAATGTGCTCAACGAATGAGAACATTTACACTGGGACCTTCTAGGACTTAGGCTGTAAAGTAAGCACATTCAACGTATTTGAAAAATAGATCCTCGAAACTCAAGATTAATAAGTCTATGATTTTTGAGAATTCCTGAAATTTTGACTACCACTCTCATGTAATTTCTTTCACAAAATGCAGTGAAGTATAAATGAAAAATTGAAATCCATGATGTGTAGATATGTGGCAAGTATTACGACATATCCAAAGTTGAGACATAAACTTCTGGGAGAAGCCCAGATTTAAGATATGTACAAGTGAGTGGTTCTCAGATTTTCAAATTCTATAAATGCGTAAAAAGTTTTGTTTACTTTTTAACTAAGAGACTTTTATAAGTTTTCCAGGATTTCGTTTTAGCTAAATAAAATCATTAAACACACACACGCACAACCTCTGTCTGCGTCATTTCATGAAGGAAGGGCTTCTTAATTTAAAAAAGTCGTTGAAAAGACATAATCTCATAAAAGGCAGTTCAATCCAAGGAAGAACCACCGTTGGTAGAACTAACACAAATACTTGAAAATGTAGAAAAATCCCAACATGCATTGACAGATGATAATATTAAGGAGCACATAATTTTTTAGACTTGTTTGAAAATTGGGCATCTCTGTAAGCATTACCACATGACATAGAATTAGAATATGCAACTTGATCTGACATGCCATTGTTGCAAATCGATTTTCATGTGATAGGAATGAGAACAATGCCCTGGATGCTATTTGTTCAATTAAGTTACAAGTTTATCTGAGACTTCAGCTCAGCTTCAGACCCATGATATGCGCCTTGGTCATGAACGACACCACTTTAGAGACCAGCATTTGAAACCACTGTGATCTCAGTGATGCTCCCAGCTCTCAAGCCCCATGATTGAAGCCTGAGCCACTACAAAATTCGAAAATAAGCCCTTAGGAGATGTTATTACTAACCCAGTGTTTCACAATGAGAAGGTAAACCCATAAATAGGTTAAATAAGTCATTCAAATTCACACCATCCTAACTGGTACTAAGTGGTATCTGATTCAAAACCAGTGTTGCCTGGATTCCTAACTAGCATAATCAACACTGTAAAATACTAGTTAACATTTTTGATCATTTATTATGTACAAGGTATTATGTGAAATATTTTACATTCATTATGTTAGCAGATCCTCCCAACAACCCACAAAACAGGTTCCATCATTATTCCCATTTTATAAGAGAAGATAAAGAGGCCCAGTCATTAAATCACTTGCCTAAGACCCAACAGGAATGCAAAAAGGCAGCCTAATTCCAGCCCTGCCCTCTTAAACCCTGATATAAGCCCCTGTATCTCAGGTTTTTAATTTCAATAATAACAAGAACTTTAATTTCTGGGAAGGTAGAAGCAATACACATTGCTTCTATTAAAATGACTGGGAAAAAATAAAAATAGTAAATTACAAAAAAAGGTCATAATTAAAAAAAAAAACTGGCAAGCTGGAGAGACAAAAAGGACGGAATGACCTAGACCTGTAGAAAAGAGTCCTTCTAAGGTGAACTTAAATTCTATCACTTTCTTCTGTGAGGGCATTTGTCAATTCTGGATAAAAGCTAAAGCTTGGGCTTAGGGGTTAGGGCCAATAGTCTCCAGTGAAGGGTGTGGGGCAGAGGGAGAAAGCCATAGAAGTTTGGCAGACATGGGGACTTGACGAACATAATAGAACCTAGAAGAGCTCCAAGGAGGCATGGAGGCATGAAAGCCCAAAAAGGCAGGGTAAAATCTGCATTCTTGAAATATTGGGCAGATGAAATCCTTGTAGGGAAAGAATCCTGCAACAAGCATTCAATATGCTTCCCTCTTAAGACATTTGTCCTATTTTGATGCTGCTTGGGGTACGAGCTTAAAGAGATCAACTCAAACCTCTGAGAGACAGATATAATTCCTCCAAAAGATATTGGAGGTAAAATGGAATAATAAAACTTTACTTCATTAATCCAGAAGATGGCAAGAAAAGAGGAATAAAGGGCAAACCAATAGGGCAAGCAGGAAGTAAATATCAAGACATAAATGTAAGCCCAACTTTATTTGTAATTATATTAAATATAAATTGACTACTTATTCCAATTCAGTAAAACAGTCAACCGAATTTGAAAAACAAAAAAGAGATTCAGTGACGTGCTGTTTATGAAACATACTAATAATTTAAAAGACACTGGAATTTGGAAATAAAAAGACAAGAAAAGCCATATCACATGGATAACCAAAAAGGTTGATGTGGTCATAGTAGTTTCAAATAGACACATAGTTGACTTTAAAGCAGAAAGTATTGTCAGAGTTTAAAAAAAAACATTTTATGATGATAAAAGTTTCAGTTCAACAAGAGGACATAATAATCTTCAATTTATAGACACCTAACAGCATAGCTTTGACATATGCAAAGATAACATTAGGCAGTAGACAGGCACCAGAGCAGAAAAGAGGTCATAACACTATAATATTTGCAGAAACAGATCTGTCTGGCTCCTGAGCCCATCCTCCTCGTACCACACCAATACTGTGCCTACTTCTCACCCTCAGCCTCTCAGAGGCTGTTATTATTGGCCGTGTCAGTGGCAACTGTGGTCATGCAGGCCATCGCATAGTTCATTTTTATGATGCTGTGAAACGTGCAATTGGAGAGTGGAAGTTGCCCCAAGAAAAAGACCAGGCACGCTGTGTCCTTCAGGGTTTATCTCTTTTACTTGGATCAATAGTACTTGGCGTAGAAGCCTTTGTGGTTGTGGCGATAACCAATAACGGCTCGTATTTAACTTTGCAAAAGGATAAGTCATCTGTGAGCCTAACTCTTGGCACAGTTTGATTAGCATGTGCACAAATATCACACTTTCCATCCTCGGCCAAGGAGCTGATTAACAATCTTGACCATAACTGTTTATGGTTTTGTGCAAACCATTTTGGTTTTTTGTGAACTTTACTCCTTTTAAAAGGTTCTTAATCATGCCTAGAGATTTTATATCTCCCTTCAATTTGAGGGTAATTTAGGACAGAGGCACTGTCAAGGCCAATCCTTAGCAAGATTATGAGGAAGACAGTTTCTCATTGGCCATAAAGTGGAGGGAAGCAGTTTACCCTGTTGGAGATACCCTCTTCCCCTCCACACCTCCTCAGATGATTACAAATCTCCCTATAGCTGACCTTACATTCACCTAAACCAGCACTCTATTCCTTTAATTCTTATTTGTATTTAGATGTTTGTGACTAAAGACAGTTGAGAATGTATCCTCTTAAAAATAGTTGATTCCTAGTAAGTGGAAAATGCAAACTAAAGAATGAAGCTTGAATAAAGCAGGTTTCAATAAAGCATGTCCTTGAAGCTAACAGCAAAGTCACACAACCAGGAAGTGCTGGAGTGATTCGAGTCACAAAGCTAAGTCTTTGCACACCTGAAGCATGTCCCAAGGCAGATGTCTGCCTCTTGTTTTCAGTGCTCTGTCATTTTTCCAGTCTGTACTCTCTTCCTTGGATTTTTCGTTCTACCATTCATCTATTTGTTTAACTGATAATGTTGTGTACCTACCTGTGCCAGGCACTATGCTAGGGCGTGGGCGAATCACTGAACAAGAACATCTCCACCCTCAAGCTCACCACCCACAGGGAAGAGAAATGTAACTAAATAGTCCATCGCAATACATGATATTCACAGAGGGCGAAGAGAGTATTGAGAAAGTACCTTACCTTCACAGAGTGTTTGAGGAAGCTTTCAAGGAAAAGATTACATCTGAAAGAGAAATAAAGGAGGGTGATTTAGCCAGAAGGAAATAGGTGTGAGTAGCAGGACATATCAGGCCCTAAGGACTTTGGGGGTGAAAAAAGAACAAAGCAAAATATTAGCATTATTTTTTGATAAAAGTATAGGCCATTTGGAATAGCTTGAGAGAGAATGGCAAAAATGAATATGAGGTGGTAGCAGAGGTGCTATGCTATTATTATCCTCATCCTCTTCATCCTCCTCATCCTCTTCACATCATCCTCAAAGAAACTAACAATTGGAAGTTTACTGTGCACCAGCCACTGTTCTAAACAGTTTTCAAGTTTCAAGTCATTTATTACAAATCTCTAGGCACAATTAAGAACCTTTGAAAAGAGCCGATTCCACATATTGTGTAATATGTTTTATGCCCCTGAAAGATGCTTAAAGTTTGTCCTGTAAATATAAAATTAATCACTCCCATTAGGATGGCCACTATCAAAAAAAATCTAGAAAATACCAAGTGTTGGCAAGGGTGTGGAAAAATCGGATCTTGTGCACTGTTGGGAATGTAAAATGGCACAGCCACGATGGAAAACAATATGGCAGTTTCTAAAAAAAAAATAAAAATAAAATTACCAAATGATCCAGCAGTTGGTTCTGGGTATATACCAAAAATATTTTAAACACACCTGTGTTCATAGAAGCATTATTCACAATAGCCCAAAGGTGAAAGCAACCCAAGTCCCTGTCAATGGAGAAATGGATAACCAAAATGTGCTATACATACAATGGAATATTATTTTGTGTTAAAAAGGAAGTAAATTCTGACATATGCTACAACATGGATGAACCTAGAAGACATTAATCCATGAAATAAGTCAGACACAAAAAGACAGATACCATATGAGTTCAGTTATAAGAAATGCTTAGAGTAGTCAAATTCATAGAGACAGATAATAGAATGTTGGTTGTCAGGAGTTGAGGGGAAGAAGAAATGGGGTGTTTTTACTTAAATTGGATATACAATTTTTGTTTTATAAGATGAAAGAAAAATATGGAGATGGATAGTGATGACTTATACAATATTATGAATGCATTGACTATCACTAAATAGAACACTTAAAAAAGGTTGCAAGGGTCAATTTTGATACACATATATTACTTCAATTAAAAAGTAGAAAAAAGAATAAAAGAAGAATCATGGAATAAAAATGCCAGGTTTTTATTGTAATGAATCACACTGGTATCTACAGGAATAATTAATTTAAAGAGGGAGAACCTGAAAACTGGGAGACTAGTTTAAAGACAGCTAAAATAGTTGATACAAGAATAAGAATTCCATAGTTGAGGTGTTTGAGAACAGAGAGGAAGGAAGAGATTCAAGAAATATTTATGAAGTAAAATTTTGGATCTGATTATTGGATTTTGGAAGGTAATGGGAAGAAGCTAAGAACAACTGGATTGACGATAGTCAACTGGATTGACGATAGGCTAAAAGCTTGGCAGTCCAGGTTAGTGGTGTTTTGCCAATTGAAAAGGAGAATACCAGAGGGTAGGTTGCTGTGTTCCGGTTTAGATGACTTAAGTTTGAGTGACTGAAGGACATCTAGATGAAGATGAACCACAGGTCATACAATCTAGAACTTGACAAGAAAGTGACCCACCTACAGGTCATCATTGATGCTATAAACCCAGTGAAATATTGTGAAACACCAATAATAAAAGAGTGAACAAGATAATGCGAGACTAAGAAGGAAAAGGTCTGCGACATACATGTGAGAACAGAATCAAAAATCACAGTGATTAAAATGCAGAAAAAAAGGTCTGATGGACTAAGGATGAAAAAATACCTGTTTGATTTGGCAAAATTAAAAAAAAGGAAATCATTAGGCATTTTATAGAGAGCAGCACCAAGGAAAAACGGAGTGGACAAATGTCAGACTGAAATCAGTAGATAGTTCATGAAATAGAGGTCAAGTGGAGAGTAAATGGGGTGCAGTTAACAGACTGGAAAGTGAGCAAGAGCACAGTGTCAAGTGTTCTATTTTTATGGTGGTTGAACCTTGAGAAAGCAAAAAGGTAGACTAGAAGGAAGCAACTGGGAGAACTGGAAGAAAAAATTGGAAATCTAAGAAAGGGAATCATCTAAAAGCAGCTTCCCAGAGCTGAAGGTAGGAGGGTTAGGGTCAAGGAATATATGGAAGAATCAGTCATGAATGTGAGGAGCGATATCTCGCATCCTAAGACTGGGAAAAAAGGAAGAAAGAATAGAAGCTGATGAGAATAGATACATAGGTCGTCAAGGAAGAGCACCAAAAATTTTTATTTCTTCTGGTCTTCATGGTAAGGTGATCTGCTGAGAAGATTTTGATAAGGTGGCTGCAGAGAGTGGTAAAGGTTTGAAGGAGTCGTGAAGGAATGAGAAACAGCCAGCAAAGCACCGATGGGAAGTGAGAAGGCTCAGCAGGGTTTGGGTTGGTGCTGAGTTTCCCAGGTTTAGAGACTGAGACAATGCATTACAAATCGGTTCCAAGGCTGATATCTTGCTGGGTGGGAAGGCAAAAGAGTAGAATGTTTTCGGCTCCTCTTCTTTCCATCTGTATTTTCCCAAGGTGTCCATTGCTTTGATTCAGCTGAGTATTTTAATAAGATAAAAGACAGATACAACTCAATCACATGGGATACTGGGAATATAGAATGTGATTATGAAACTGACTGACAATCCTCAGATTCAAAGGCTGGCTCCTCCATATATTATTGACCATCTGATCCTGGAGCAAGTTTTATAATCACTTTGAGCATTTGTTTCATCATTTGTAGAAGAATTATAAGAATTAAATAAGCTTATATCTATATAGTTCCTGGCTCATCATAGGCATCAGAAAATTTCAGTTTCTCTTTCCTTTATCAACACCTCACAAAGAATATCTTTCATAGAACTGAACCCAGAGGAGTCCAAATCTTAGAAATTTCTTTCCTATTGTTGAATTTCCATTGCAGCAGAACAGTTCACTTGCAAAAGTAGAGACCTATCCTGGGCCAACTTGATTAAGCCCTGGAGTATTGGGGTAATTCTTTCAAAAAGTAATCCTCACCCCAAACTTCCATTTTTTTATAGGGCCTTAATTCAGTATGAATGAGTGTCTGCATGACTTAACACCACCATACAATACCATTAGATCCACTCTTCATTTTCCAAGGAGGCACAAACTGAATTAAATTTGTGCAATAACGTCACCAATCCAAACCTCTGGCTTAAACAAGGGACTTGAAATTCTTAAAGATTATTTAACTCATATTTTTAATAAACCAGAGCTTCAAATATTGAAGGGTAGGTAAGCCCCTCTAAAGCAAGACTTAAAAAAATAAAGTTCTAATGATAATTACATAATAAAAATCTTCTGTACTCACCTTCTGCATCCATCATTTTCCAGTGTCAGCCATTGGTAGTGTGAAGGAGGACGATACTAATATTTTCATGTATAAACCAAACTGTTTCTTTTCGATTTGTGCCACTGAAAGTATCCCAAGTTTTTTTCTTTTCTGCTGTTTATACTGAGGCAGACCATCTTGTGGATTCCCCTCAGCTGTCTGATAAATCCCCATGTGAGTCACGTCTATTTCTGCAAATGTTCCAAGTGCTGTGTTAACCAAGGAAAAGAATGAAATCCGTTTGGTATCTTCTTTCTCCTGCCCTCCTAGTCACTGCTATCTGCTACAGTCATTGAATAGTCTGTTCTCCTTTGCTTTTTAGTGCCTGGTTCGAGTTCCCGATACCACTAGGTGCTCAGGAAAAAAAAAAAACAAAAAAACAAACTTTTGTTGAATTGAAACCCTGAACTGCTTCAGCAGGGAAGAAGGAAAAAACAGAAGAGGTTTGCACTGTTGCAGAGGGACAGTTGCATAGGGACAATACTTCCTATTGTTAAGAGGAAGTAAATAGTGTTCATCAGGGTTCCAAGGGCCAAGGAAGAATTAAGTGAGATAATTGAGAAGATATAAAACAATATATATGAAGGGATCATATACACTGGTCATCACTGATGCTATAAGCCCAGTGAAATATTGTGAAACATCAATAATAAAAGAATGAACAAGGCAATGGGAGACCAAGAAGGAGAAGGCCTACGACACACATGGAGAACAGAATCAAAACTGACAGTGATTGAAATGCAGAAAAAAAAGGTCTGGTGGACTAAGGATGAAAAAATACCTGTTTGATTTGACAAAATAAATAAAATATCCATTTCCATGCAAATAGTGACAGTCTTTGTAAAGGTGGAATTATACATAGGATGTGGTAGTGCTAGCTAGCTTAATAAAAGCCCCTAGGACATAGTGGCTTCTATGCTGAACATTGAGGATGTATCAGTGTATCAAACACAGTCCCAGCTGTTTGGTGGACTATAATTTAGGACTGTCCTTAAGCCATCGTTCCTTTGCTCTCTGATCCTCAACTTTACTATGACATCTAGGAGGAGAGGTGGGGACAGTGCCCATCCTAGAGCTGGAGGGTTGGCACAATGAACAGGCCAGTGTCTTTTGCTTTTGTCCCATTTGTAAACCCTTATGATTGTTGATCTGTCCCAGGGTTGTGCCTGGTGGATTTACTGTCATTCATGCAGAAAAAACTCAGAGCTTTTTTTCCAACCTGTTGCAGTGAAGTAGGGCAATAAATGGGGGCAACCAGGAAAGGGAAGTGATGCCAGGAAGAGGAGAGAGGGCATATAAAGCAGAGCTGTGGAGAGGGGAGCCGTGGTGCTAATTAGAGCAGACAAGCCTTGTGCATGGCAACTAGAAGACCCTTGAAGGCTTGTCTCACCAAAACCCTCCATTGATAAGATTGGTAAACCAAGTTCAGAGACAGGAAGTAACTCACCCAGAGCCACACATCCCACTCACCAAATGGTCAATTTATTTTTACCTGACCATTAAATGGTGATACTTCTTTTGATAGGTCTCACTGTAAGTGGAGCTCTAACCATCTAGCATAACACAGTGGTTAAAAACAAGGTTGTTAGCACCAGACTGAGTTCAGATCCCAGTTCTGTCTCTTAGTACCTGAGCGATCTTAGGGAATCACCTAACTATTTGCATCTCAGTTTCTTCATCTCAGAAAAGAGATAATCTCTGTGCTTTTAGAACTGAATGTGTTAAAACATATAAAACCATAGAACAGTGTCTAGAATGCAATATGTGCTATGTAAGAGTTTGCTACCTACATGTGTGTATGTGTGTGTAATTGTTATCAAGTCATCCCTCAAATATTAGTCAAAGTGAACAAGCAAATTTAATAAACACTGTATTTCCTCCTCATTTATTACTTAACTGTTCTCTTTTATCTGTTCTAAATGTTCAGTTTGTCAGAGTGGTGTGTTTATTAAATACGCTTCAGGAAGTGGGCTGGGTTTATATATACAAACCCATTCAACAAATAGATTTTTATCAAGGTTGGAGAAATGCCATCCCCCAGAACACGCCTGCATTAACACCTACTTAGGACTGTACTAACGACTTTAAAAAGTTTCCCCCCAAAGAAGTGCTGACTCAAGACAGGGAATGCCAATGAAGTTAGGATGAAAGCTGGGCTTCCAAGCTCTCTGGAAAATGATTTATATTCTTACTGTAGTCACATTTTTGCCTCTTGCAGGACATGTTGAGTTTCACTTCAGCCTCCTGGAAAGATGGAATCAACAGAAATCTCTAAGCCAAGAAAAGTAGCTCTTTTCATTTTCAGCCATTCAAGTTGAGGGCAATATGTTCTCTTCTGTTTCCCCTGCTGGAGGAACAAAATGACCCCCATTGCTTCTTGAGGAGAAAGAGGTAATAAAAGGAAGGATGGCCCCAGGCCCTGCATAGGGACACTCTGCTCCTCTCTCTCAGGTGTCCCTGCCAGCTGCCTTCTCTTGCACTCCCAGGGTGACACTTGGCTGGGAAGTTCAGTAACCGTGATAATGGAGGGAGTGTTCCTGATTGAGAAAGGTCAAGTGTTAATAATAAGAACTGACAGTGTATTGACTACTGACTCTGCCAGGTAGTGTTCTCTGCCATTCACGTACAGAAACTCATGTCACCTTTATAACCCTCTGAGGGGCTACTATAAGTATTCCCATTTTGCAGAAGAAGAAACGGAGAGCCAGGATATTAAGAAAACAAGTTCAAAGCCACACTGCTAAGAAAAGATAGAGCTAGAATTCAAACCCAGGCCAATGGACTCCAGAGTCCATCTGATAAATTAGTTGATCCTCAAAGTGCAACCTGAGGACTGGTGCTGCCGCCATGATTTGTTAGCACCGTGGGCTGGGATAATATAAAAGCTTAGAATAAACACTAGAAACTTTTATAGCAGTTTGCTATTAACCTGGCATCCAAGGGGATGACTGCTAGACTCATCTCAGTGAGAACGGTAGGGGGCCATTCTAGTGTGTGAGACCCACATGGTGAGGTACACGTGGTGCAGGTCATATGTGAGTCATGCACAGTAGGATGATGCTGTCCATGAACTATTGGAAATTTAAAAATGAGTCCTTCAGTAGAGATGGTTTGATAACTGCTTCTTTAAAACATCATGCTATACAGCCTGCAAAACTCAGCCCTTGCCATGAATGTGATGAACCAATTAGACATAAATGCATGTAGTGAAAGGAGCATTGAATCAGGAGTCAAAAGACAAAAAGTGGGTATGATGACTAAAGCGAAGATATGGCATGTTAGAAGTTAATAAGTGCCATGGAAAACCTTACAGAGAAGGGCAGGGAAAACAAATCAGGAGACAAGGAGGAGCGTGTAGTATGCAGCAGGGAGGTCATTAGGACAGTGTGCGATCATTTCCCCTAGGCAGATAAGCCTCTTGGTAAATGTTTAATTTTGCCTTGGCTTCTCCTTGCCTCTCCCCCTCATGTGTCCTGGCTCTCCTATTTTCTCTCTGAATCAAAGCATAATAGGCAATTCATTCTGTGCTGACCAGGAAAGTCCAATCCATCCTAATATGTGCTCCAAAGTTAAATTACGGGTTTGGAACAGATGATCTCCAAGAACTCTTCCAGCTTTGAAACCCTGACTTTGGCTAAAAGAACTATTATATATTACTCTCAAGGTACAAAACTTTTATATCAGAGAGGTTCATTTGATGTGACTCATTCATTCATCCATTCGTTTGTTTAATATACATTTAATGATCACCTCCTATGATTCAGGCACTGCCTTACGCACTGAAGTTATGGAGATACATAAGGCACAGACTGCCTTCGAGAATGTCAGGGTTTGGCAAGAGAGCCAGGCATTTAAACAAAAACGATGATGCATCTTAAGTGCTACAATAGATGTCTGTATAGGTGAGCATGAGGACAAGATTGAGAGGTCGTGACATGTACTCCAGGTTTTGAAGAATGAAGAGAAGTTTACCTTCTTGAGTAGAGAGGAGAAAAACCAGTTCAGGCAGGGAAGTACATGTGGAAACATCACAATGGGTGACATATTTAGGGAATAGACTAGTAGCTTAGTCTGATTGAAAGGTAGTATGTAAATATGGATCCTGACTGATGAGAAAGTTAACAGGGCCAGATATAAGAGGCAAGGCTAAAAATATTTGTTTTTTGAGGTTATGTTGTGAATATGTTTTTTTCCCCAGTGTGTGATTAAAGACACACACACAGACACACACACACTCAGGTGTGCACAAAGTTGTCATTGTCCCTCTTTGTTCTCCAGGTTATTTATTACAAGTTGTAGGGTCCCTGGATCATTAAATTGAAAACTCTATTAATAGTTCACCATTAGCATCCCAGGGCCAAGTTGAGTGCTGGCAACATATAAGCACTCCAATTTAAGTGAATTAATACGGGAACCAACAAATAAATGAATTAATCAATTATCACAAATCTTTTTTGTCTCTGTTTGTTACTTCCATAATCTTTTATTTATTTATTTTTACAGTTCTGGATGAACTATTTGGCTACATCTCCTGACAAAGGAATATTTGTGGGTTGATCATACCTAAGAATATACTTACATATATTTTTAAAAATCTGTCTACAGATGTCAGAACATTCAGAAGTCATTGGTTGGGGGAGGGCAGAAGGAAATAAAGGAGAAAAAAAACACAGAGAAAACCTTGACTTTCAAATTATTTTTGGTGACAGAGGGCCAGCTGTTTGTTTCTCATTATTTTTCCCCCACTTCCACATCTAGGAATTAGAATTGACTATATTTTTCTAAGACATCACTTCTGCAGTGATCACGTTTGCATTTTACCTCTGTCACACTCACAAAAAAAGGGATGGGCTCTAGACTAAGGCACAGCAATCCCCTTGTTGGCTTGAACTGCTTATAGTAGGTTTCCAAAAGTGCTCATTTCTCAAAAGCACTTTCTAGATGCTCCTCACCCCCCAAAATGACTTCATTTTCTTAGACAGCAATTTTTGTAGTCCCCTTTTTATGAAAAATTTTTAATATGAAGGTAGAAGTACTCCAGTGAACCTTCATGTATCAGTCACTCAGCTTCAAAGATAATCAACATTTTTCCAATATCACCTCCTTACCTATTAGCATCTCCCCACGATTTTGTTTGCTTTTTTTTTTTTTTTGTTTTTTTTTTTTTTTTTGCTTGCTGGATTGCTTTAAAGTGAATCCCAGATGTCATGTCATTTCATATCTAAATGTCTGGCGAGAGTTTCTGAGTGATAATGTCATGCTTTCTTTGCATAGTTTCCCCAGCACCACAACAGTAATGCACCTAACAGAATCAACAACAGTCTCTTAATTTTGTCTCATACACAGTCCATATTCAAACGTTCCTGATTATCTTGAAGACATCTTTTACAGTTGGTTTATGCATATCAAAACTAAGAGAGATCTACTCATTGCATTTTTGTTGTTGTTTTAACATAGCAATTTTAGGCTGTTTATTGGAAATATTTACTTTTTTCCCCCTTATCTAAAAGCTAAGAGGCTAAAATATGCAAGGAAAGGAGAAATAAAAATTGCCAAAGCACAGCCTGCTGCAACAGCACCATTATTTTAATAGAGATTTTCACTCAGTGTCTGCTGGTGGCAATCCATAATATGCAAATGGGAAATGGAGTCAATATGTCTTAAGCAGAGGACTCCACATTCTTCCTTCTAGGAATACAAATCAAAGGAGACACACTCAGGTGAATACTCAAAAGGGAATCACTATGATCATCCCTTTTACTCCAGATTCATTTTTATTTTCCTTGATAATTATTATAAAAACAATGCCATCTTATATTTTTATATAGTGTTTTGGTGTTTACATAGCATTTCCACATCTATTCAATTTACTATAACATATAACCAATAGTTCACTCTTCATGAAAAATACTTTATCTCATGGGATTCTTCAACTAAGCCAGTGAAGGCAGGGCAGATATAATCTTCCCTTTTCTACAGATGTGGGGAAAGTCTCAGGAATAAGCAACAAGGTCTCACAGTAAGTTGGTGGAGTGGAACATTTGATCCCAGCTCAAGTGATATCAAGAACAAAAATCTTTGGATCAAATATGTCATGTATTAATTTAATATAGAAGAGCTCAAGACCAGCCTCCTGCAAAACACCCTCCAGCCGGTTGCCATATGGTGAAATGTTATTTATTTCCTTTAGGACATCCTCCAACTTTGGTATCACCCTAGGTACCCATTACCGAAAAAAGCCTTATCCCCATATACCCTTTTCAGGGTCAATGAACCAGATGCCTTCCGCAATCCTAAATTACCATTGAAGGCACTGTACTGGCTTAATGTTTAAACATGGGTTTTACCATATCCCACTAATCCCAAGGGGATATTTGTACAAATTGGGTTAAAGCACTCGTGATAGAGATATCTAATGCTTACTCATATTCAGTTTTGCTCCGTTTCTGTGAACATGGAAGAGTTACACTTTCCCATTCCTCTTATAGTTGGGCAGGGCCATGTGACTATCCTTCTCAGTGACTCTGGAGAGATGTTAGATGTCCTTGCTATCATCCCAATTAAAGTCTAATGTAAGACCCTCCAGCAACATGTTCTTCCTCTGCATCAGCAAGTGTGAAGGTGGCTTTGTATTAAAATGGCAACAGCAAAATCAGTGTACCCTGGGATCATGAAGTATGAAGGAGTGTAACTCCAGGGTCACCTTAGACCTACAGTATGTGACAGGTGAGCAGAAAATAAACTTTTAGTTAAATCCATTTTTGCTTTTCTTATCACTACAGTCTAATGTAGCCCATTTCATTAGTACACAACTCATTCTTCAAGGCACTTCACTTGTTATTTGCTGAAAAATTGTCATTAAGAATTATACGATTTGGCTGGGTATGGTGGCTCACACCTGTAATACCAGCACTTTGGGAGATTGAGGTGGGCAGATCACCTGAGGTCGGGAGTTAGAGATCAGCCCGACCAACATGGAGAAATCCCATCTCTACCAAAAATACAAAAGTTAGCCAGGTGAGGTGGCACATGTCTATAATCCCAACTACTCGGGAGGCTGAGGCAAGAGAATCGCTTGAACCCAGGAGGTGGAGGTTGTGGTGGGCTGAGATCGCGCCACTTGTGTTGCTCTCCAGCCTGGGCAACAAGAGCAAAATTCTGTCTCAAAAACAAGCAAACAAACAGGAACAACAAGAAAAAAACCCATCTCCAATTCAACAATGACTATGAGATGTAAGGTGGCCCCTAGAGTTGAGCAGTACAGTGGCAAATCATAAGCAACAGTCATATCAGCAATTTTACTAAGTTATGTCTTCAGAAAATATTCATTTATTTATCCATTTAACAATCCTTAATTGAGCATTTACTATGCACCAGGCACAACTTGGGACTGAAGATACAGTTGAGTACAAGGTAGTTACAATCCTTGACAGCATGAACTCTAAACTCTATGCAGATAAAAAGATAATTAGAAATATAATTTAAATATGTGTTTTAAAGACCTTGCTTTGGAATAATATCACAAGAGAACTTAATCAGTTTATCCCAGAGATTGAAGAAATCTTCCATCCAAGGAGGACCTACTTGAGTTGAGATTTGAAGTTTAGTAAAGAGAAGACTGAACTCAGAAAGGTTGGAAAATCCAGCCAGAGAGCACAACATATGGGAAAGTTCAATTTAGTTTATTCAGAGAGAGAAAAGAACCCCAGGGCATCTGGAATGTAGGAGATAGGCTGCAGGCAAAAACCTGTGATGGTGGTAAAAGATGAATTTTGAAAGGAATGAGGGAGTGAGGCTGTGCAGAGCAATGCAGATCAGTTAAAAATGTGGGTTTTACCATAAAGACGATGGGAGCCATTGAAGTGCTTTAAGTTTCATAATGATATGAAATGTTAATCTGGCTGCAGTAGATAGTAAAATGGACACACCAAAAGAGGAAGCGAGAACCACTTGAAAAGCCATAGCAGTAATCCAAGTGAAAAGGAAATGGTAAATTAAGTTTGAAATGAAGAGAAATAAAAGTATTTGAGAAATATTTAGGAGATAGAGATAGGGGGACAAATCCTCCCTGTATGCCTGGGATGGGAGGTTGTCAGTGCTAAAACTGGGCTAGTTCTGGGCAAACAGGGAAGAGTTTGTCACCCTATGTAGACACAAGTGAGACAGGTGGTTTGCTAGCATGAGGATTAAGGAAGAGGATGGAGTCAACTTGGATATTGAATGAATGGTGATGCCATTTACTAAAATAAAAGACTTCGAATAAAGAGCAGCTCTGAGAGAAAAGAGATGATGTAAAACAAGTTTAAGATATGTAAACCATGTAGGAATGTCAAGTAGTTTAAAATATGAGTAACCCTGATGTATCATTATTAATTATAGCTAATATTTGAATAACCTCTATGTGCAAGGAACTGTTATAGCCTCTTGGCATATGATATGAACTAAATGTTTGTGTCCCCTCAAAATTACTATGCTGAAATTCTAACTCCCAATGCGATGGTATTAGAAGACAGAAGCTTTGGGAGGTAATTATGCCATGAGGGTGGAGTCCTCATAACAGAATTAGTGCCTTTATAAAGAGGCACCAAAGAGCTTGCATGTTTGTTCTCTCTCTACTCTCCACCATGTGAGTGTACAAAGAGAAGATGGCCATCTGAAAACCAGCAAGTGGGCTTTTTCCAGATGCCAGAACTGCTGGTCATTGGTCATTGATCTTGGATTTCTCAGCCCCCAGCACTGTGAGAAACAAACTTCTGTTGTTGAAACCACCCAGTCTATGGCAGCCTGTCAGAGCAGCTCAAACTAGGACAGCATAGTTCAACTGTATTACTCCTTTCAGTAGCCAAGAGTGTGAAACTCCATTTCACAACAGAGGCAGATAAGTTACTCTAGTTAAACACTGTTTGAAAATGATGAAGCTGGAATTGAAACACAAATTAACCTGGATTTAAAAGTAACCATTCCTGTTTTCTAGTTATGTGACCCTAAGGTCGAGACGCAGGGAATGTGGCCAACTGAATCAGGTCAGATTCAGGCCAGGCGACACCTCCAGCCTCATTTGCTCCCATTCTGCCCTTGCTGTGCCACACTGGGATACAATTTTCCCAAATACACTAAGCAGTCTTCTTCATTGACTTCATGTTAGTGTCCTTCACCTTGAATGCTTTCCTCCCACTTATCTGTACAATTGCTCCCTGAGATCAGTGGGTCTCTCTGCTCAGCTGTTGCCTCCTCAAAGGGGGTCTCCCTTAACTGACTTGTTTATTTTGTGTATCTAATTTATTGAAACATAAATTAACCTTAAATTAAAAGTAACCATTCCTGTTTTCTAGTTACGTGACCCTAAGATCAAGACACAGGGAATTTGGCCAACTGAATCACATCAGATTCAGGCCAGGCGACGCCTTCAGCCTCATTTGTTCCCATTCTGCCCTTGCAGCACCTACATAAAGGAGACATTTATTTTTTTTCTACTTTATGTAGATTTAAAGCTCCTTGAGATCATAAAGTTTCTGTCTCTTGTTCATTTCTGTATTTCTACCACCTTATCTAAAATAATATCTGGCACATATTAGCTGCTCAACATATTTTTGTTAAATTGAAGAAATATTCACATGTAGCTAGAACTGGGGTCCCAAGGAACTAGTCTCTGAAGACACAAGGATTCCAATGCAGGTGAAAAAAGGGGAATTAGATACCTACAACCAAAATATAAATTAAAGCTTAATCTCAGTAAGGCAGAGGCCCAGTCACTGGGACTGAAGACAAAAGTAAGGGTGAAGCAAGAAAAAGTTGGTTCTGTATGCCCTAAAGGACCAACCTGGGGCTTTTTAAAACCCCTTGAATAGAAATAACGTTGGTGCTAAAGCCTGAGACTGAGCAGAGCTTTCAGATGAAAGATAAGACTCTTCATTAGCTCTAAGGAGCCTGGCAGAAACAGGACACTTCCAGTCCATTACTAGACAGAATGTGAAATGTCAAAAACATTTTTAACTTTCTTCAAATGTGGAGATCTGTGACTCAATCTCATAGCATTTCCTTTATTTGGTAAATAAGATATAAACATTTTGCTGGAAGATCCCAGTAGAATAGTGTGCAAAAATAACAGGAAGCACTCAGCTCCTTTAATTGTGCATCTTAATGTGGCATAAGGACATTTGTCACTCCAATGCATTTCCCTTAGTGCCCACCCCAGTTGTTTCAGGAAGTCCAGTGAATCTTATGGGAAATCAAGCAGTGGTAAGATTCTGTTGTTGACCTAGTCTAGACTCCAATATTGATCACAGAACAGACAAATTGGAAGAACGAGGTAGAGAGGGCTTCTTATGTCTTAGGCATAAGTGCAAATACTCAGTGGAGAGTGACCTTTAACAAATGCAAGTCTACTTTATAAAGCATCACATCCGTGACTCTTTTCAGAGTGTGTGCTAATGGTCAGCTAGCTGTCCCCTTCTCAGCTTCCTCTGATTCACTTAGGAAAACTCCTGAGAGCCCACTAAAGAGTTTTATATGTTTCTCATTGATGTTTGCTTTTCAAATGTTTGTCAAGGTCAGGCATTTGTGTTGTTCTTATTAAATTTTAAAGGATTTAAGCAGTAAAAATGGTCCACAATAAATGACAAAAATAGAGACTTCTAAAGACTCTGTATGTATCCCTTTTGCTGATGAGAAAACAGAGAACTGAAAAAAACAGAAGGCTAATATGAGATAAAGTCAAGGCCTGAACCTATTCCTAGAAAATCAGTGATGAAATGGCTGAAATGGGTGCTTAGCATACCATTGACAGAAAGCCTTCTAGAGTCTTTACACAGTATTTCTTGGTAATTTCTACTCCTAGGATAAGCAGTTCATTTTTTGCATGCTCTTCTGTTAAGATTGCATCTTAGGAATAGCTAATGTCTATCTTATATCCAGGTTAGAGTCTATGTTAGTTTCCTGTTGCTGCTATAACAAATTGCCACAAATCTAGTGGCTTAAAGCAACACACGTTGGTTATCTCATAGTTCTGAAGATCAGAAGTCCAACCCAGAAATATTTGTATTATTTCTTTTATTTGGTAAATAAGATATATTTTGCTGGAAGATCTCAGTACAATAGTGTATAAAAATAACAGGAAGCACTCAGCTCTGTTGCTAACTGTGCATCTTAATGTGGCATAAGGACATGTGTCACTCTGTTGCACTTCTTTTACTGCCCACTCTAGATGTTTCAGGAATCCCAGATGGGCTAAAATCAAGCCATCAGGAGGGCAGTGCTGGTTCCTTCCTGGAAACTATAAGGGAGAATCCATTTTCTTGCCTTTTCAAGCTGCAAGAGGCCACCACATTGCTCCCTCTTAGTGGCCTTCCTGCCAGAAATAGTGGCCTTTAAAGCCAGAAATGCTGGATTTATCACATATGAGCCTTCTGTTTTTAAATTGCTCTGTTTTTTCATCTACGAAGAGGAGAATAATATAATCATGTTCTTTGCAGCATCTTTACATTCCAATATAGGGAAAGAAACAATGTAAATTTTTATTTATTATATTTTAAGTTCTGGGGTACATGTGCAGAACATGCAGGTTTATTATATAGGTATACACGTGCCATGGTGGTTTGCTGCATCCATCACCCCATCATCTATATTAGGTATTTTTCCTAATGCTGTCCTTCCCCAATCCCCCCACCCCCTGTTATTCCTCCCCTAGTCCTCACCCCAACATGCTCTGGTGTGTGATGCTCCCCTCCCTGTGTCCATGTGTTCTCATTGTTCAACACCCACTTATGAGTGAGAACATGTGGGAAACAATGTATTCTTTTTTCACCTGGTTTAATGGGCAGTTCCTCAAATCTTGTCTTTGTGCTAACTCCTGCCTGCATGTCCTCCTGCCTACCGTGCTCTCTGCATGGCATGCCTTTTCTGTTTGCCTTCTACTTTTTACAAAATTGTTTAACTCTCACCTTATCTTGGAAGACTTTTCTGACATCTTAGTCAGATTTAAATGCCCTTTGTTAGTATTCCCATGTCACTAAAATCCAAGGTAGTAATTGCTGTAAAATAGTTAAGCTTGTTTCTCTTTGCTCTGATGTATTTAATATTCGAGGAAAAATCTATAAAAGAATATAAGTAGCTGTAAAAGAGTAAAAATAAAACTTCAGTGGCTTAGCACATAGGCTTATTCATTACTCACCACATGATCCTGTGAAGATCTGTGGCTCTCCTGGGTTGTTCTCATCTAAAAAATGATACAGTGATCTCATCTCCTTTCTGCTTGTGATGCCACCATTTTCAGTATGTGACCTTCACCATGAACACTGGAGGGGGAACAGAATGAGAGATTGGGCAGGGGATTGTATAGTCAGGCCCAAAAATGGTACACACCACTTTTATCCACATTGCATTGTTCAGGAAGCAGTCACGTGACCTGAGTTGAACTGCAAGAGAGGTTGGGATATATTGTCTTCCTGTGTTTCGGGAATTAGAAACAGGATAGGTGAATATCTAGCCAGTCTCTGCCAAAGTTGACTTGAAAAAAAAAATGGTTTCCTATTTCTTTGGTTTCCATCTTCAAATAAGTTTTCATTTGCAGATCATGGTAATTACTGACTAGTTAGCACATGCAATCCACAAGGCAGTAATTTAGTTAATTTGATGAAAAATTGTGTCCTGCTGAGTCCTCATCTACAGCTCCTGTCTCTTTAGGAAATGACCAAATATTGCATAGATTCTTTACAAATTCTACATTTGCTAGCTACTTTTAATCTGATTCAATGTTTAAATGCCTCTTAAAGTTATGCCATAATAATCTTGGGATTTGTAACTGCAGTAAGGCTTTTTTCCCATCTAACATGGAATTCATAATATAAAATTAGAAGGGAACTGCCTCCTATTCATGAGCAAACTGCAGTACTGCATCATATTTTAGACAAATGGGTATACCCAAGAGTAGAAAGCTTCTCTTGTTGAAAGGAAGAAAATTAGTACTTCCTATTTTGGAAAAAATAATCAGGGATTCCATGTTGAGTCCAGTGTGAAAATGCTGCTGTAGAATTACTTCACTTCTCATTTTTATTAATATGTGGGGGTACAAAGAGACTCCTTTTCACTTTGCTAGGAAGAAATTAAACGGTTAGTGAGGGAGAATGCAAAGGACAGCCAGTGACAAATTGCATAACTCTGTAGCCAAAGAAAGAGTCAAGGATTAGTGATGTTGCCAACGAGACAACACAGGACAATGATGTTCATCAGGCAAATTCTGCATCCAGGGACTAGTCTATGGCTGCAGAGATTTAAAATTGTATGAAGTTCCTGAAATTCTATGGTCTTATGTATTAACAGTCAGAAATCTAACAAGTTATTTATGCCAAGTAATCTGTTTTCAAGCGGAAGCTTTAAGAATGTATGTGCTATTTGCCACCCCACCCTGACCTCTCTCTCTTTTATTCTCCCATAACAATGACAAATACTTCGGATGACGGCTGCCCAATCTGCCTGCAACCCTTAGTGAGGACAACAGAGGGGTCTCTAGCCCATCCACCATAAACTTGCATGTAAACTAGGAAAAGGGAAAAAGCAACAACAACTAGTAGTCTTAAACCACTGAGATTTCAGGACCTTTTTGTTATCACAGCAAACAGTAGCCTATGCTGACTACATGTTTACCCTGGAGAAAAGCAACATTAGGTTAACTGGTAATCAGTAACATTTATGGTTTAGTAGGCAGCACCTGCATAAGATCTCTTTGATTAGCAAATAGTAAAAGCCAAATTACTCTGGCTCATATAAAAGGGGAAGGGTGGCTGGGCACCATGACTCACACCTATAATCCCAGCACTTTGGGAAGCAGAGGCAGGTGGATCACCTGAGGCAGAAGTTCAAGACCAGCCTGGACAACATGGTGAAACCCCGTCTCTACCAATAATACAAAAATCAGCTGGATGTGGTAGTGGGCACCTGTAATTGCAGCTACACTGGAGGCTGATGCAGGGTAATCACTTGAACCCAGGAGGTAGAGGTTGCAGTGAGCTGAGATTGCGCCACTGCACTCTAACCTGGTGACAAAGCGAGACCCCGTCTCTAAATACATAAATAAATAAATAAATGGGAGGGTTCACACACCTGGACCTCAGTGCTAAAATGGGTTCCCTGAGAATCATATTGTTATTTACTTATTTTTTTTATAGGTTTATCCCACTATAGTGGCTTCATTCTCAAGCAAGCTTTTCTAATGTTGGCACAAGATGACTTTATGCTTATATAAAACCAGCTTAGCACACTTCAGTGGAAAAAGAAAACCTCTTTCCTGATAGATTCAGAAAAAATATCAGGTGTGGCCCTTACTGCCCTGTTGGGATCAGATACTTACCTTTAAAACAGGGATGACCAGCGATGCGGTCTTCTTACTCACCAACTCTGGGTCATGTCCTCACCCAGGGAATCAGGATTGGATCATCCCAACCCAAACTGCAGAGGCAGAGAGGAGGAGAAACACAACTTCCCAAAGGAAAATTGAAATGCCACCGTCAGGAGGATGAATAGATGCTTGGGAAAAAATTTAAATGATTGCCAAAATATATAAAGCCTAGGTGACAGCATGAAACTCTCTTTTGTCTAAGGTGTGTTTCAACTTCAATTGTCTATATCCATGCTTTTCATTGCTTCAAAATGTATTATAGTTTTTCATTTATGTTTACAAACATGGCAATTAGTTAATCTTTGTGAGTAAATGTTCTTAATAATATAGTTTAGGTTTGTGGTGTAATAAAGTAGAAAAGCATTCCATGATCTGTTTTCTATTAGTGTTCTCTTCTATGCGGACATCTTTCCACATCCAATGGCATTATATCCTAACTCAAGCAAAGCAACTGGGGAAGTGTAAAGTCTATTGCAAGCACTGGCTTCATGAACTCAAAGCTGTAAAGTGACCATAAACAACAGGATAACCTTAAACTTGGTCCCTTCCTTCTATTCAGGGGTATTGTGAGAATACAATATGTGTAAACTCTTTAAACTCTTCTGAGAAAAGGTGCTATATAAATCTAACTGATTATTCATACCATTATCCAACACAAATTGAACCTCCATCCCTTGGAGACTGTTTAATTGCTAATATCACTGACAGCAGTTGATAAAGTCGACATTTGGTTTTAATGGCATCAGCTAATAAGCTGTCAGAAGGTTTCACAATCTTACCAAGTCATATATTACATTACAAATATTAAGAATTATTGTTGGAATTAACATAATCTGCTTTGGACACTGCACTGAATTAATCAGATAGGATATGTCGAGTTTTGTTCTTTTCCCTTTTTACCTTAGGGAGACTTGCATATTCGTTGGATACAAGGGTGAATGTTTATAGAGTCTTGTATGTTTGCATGTGTTTGTGTGTGCTTTTCATATATGTACTTCTGATGAAGAATACTCTGTTTTAGAGTAACTGGTCTTTTGGGCTTGATGCTTTGAACTTTTAAAAATACACACAAATTCGCAGCACCTAGCTCTGCTTAAGTTCCATTATAGCCTTCAGTTTTTGAGACCACTCCAATCGTTATCATGGAAAGAGTATAGTATTTAAAGGAAGCCGAAAATGAAATTGCAATAATTGCTTCTATTTAGTGAGCACCTCCTCTGGATTAGTGCTGTTCATCATCATTAATTTCATCCTCATACAACCCTTTAAGACAATTTGATCCATTTAAACTCTTTTGCTTGCAAATGGAAGAAAACTCAGTTCTGCCTGGCTGGAACCAGAAAGGGGATTTATTAACTTGAACTCAATTCCAAGTGTAGAATTCAGGGGCCTCAGACACAGTTCAGTCAATGACTCAAACGATACCCCCAGAATACTTTTTCTCAAGCTACTTCTTTTAGATAGGCTCAGTTCTTAGGGTTGTGATGGTGACTTTCATTAGCTCAAACTCACAAAATGCGGCACCCACTCCAGCAGTGAATATACTATATTTCTTTCTTTAGCTAAGAAACGATACACCATAATTAGATTGTTTTGGTTCTGATTGGCCTGACTTAGGTCATTAGCTTTTTCTAACAGTGCCATCTGCAATGTAGTTTATCTACTCTGTAAGGCATTCATGAAGCTGGCTCAAATATTTCCCAGCTTTAAGCCAATCAGCAAAGCCTGAGGTATAGGATGTGCTGATTTGTGCTGATTAGATAAAACTTGGCATTTGTCACCTATTGCACCTGGAGGGAAAGGATAGGCAACTTCATTTAAAGTGCAGCAGCTAAGAGGGCGAGGTGGGACCATCAGAACAAAATTGTGACATGATTGTCATAGGGTGAAGTGAGGGAAAAATGGATGCAGGATCGAATACCAATGCATGTCCATTATGGATTGGCATCGTAGTTATTTTATCCACAAGGAAAAAGAGGCTCAATGAAGTCAAGAGGCTTATGTGCTGTCATATATCTAATGAGTATCAGGGCCAGAATGTGCAGCAAAACACCTATGATTCAAAGCTAATGTTCATTGTTTCAGGAACACAGTACAGAAGCAGCATGTCTCACTGCACCTGAGAAAGGCAGGTCCCAGGTGCTCAGTTTCTTTGTGATAGAGCTTTTTAGCTCTTGTGCATAGTGCCATCTGCAATGCAGTTTATCTACCCTGCATGCCATCCATGAAGCTGGCTCAAATATTCCCCCTTAACAGCTCACAATGTCAGTCTGAGCAGAGAACGAGGTCTCCATGTTTGTGAATTTAATTTAAATGATTAAATTTCTTAATACTTGCTGGGCATGGTGGCTCTCATCTGTAATCCCAGGACTTTGGGAGGTCAAGGCAGTCTGATCACTTGAAGTCAGGAGTTCAAGGCCAGCCTGGCCAACATGGTGAAAAGCCATCTCTACTAAAAATACAAGAATTAGCTAGGTGTGGCAGTGGGCACCTATAATCCCAGCTACCGCAGAGGCTGAGGCACAAAAATCACTTGAACCTGGGCGGTGGAGGTTGCTGTGACCTGAGATCCCATCCTACCACTACACTTCAGCCTGGGCAACCGAGTGAGGCTACATCTCAAAAAACAAACAAAAACAAAAATGCTTATACATTTCTTTCTGTCCTGAAAGATCTGGGCCTTCAGAAATACTCTAAGAGTGGCATCTTGCTGTTTCCCTTTGCTAGCTCATCTTCCGCTTGCCCTCACAACGTCAAATGCCTCGTCCAGGTCTCTTGTTTCTTTGCTCCTGCTTCCTAGATTATCTCATGCAGCCCTGGCTTCTGTGTGCTCTATGTATCAGTAACCCCAAAAGCATGTCTCCAGCCTTGGTTTTTCCAATATCTGCACCCACCTTCCAGTGTGCCATCTCCACTTAGGTTTTAGCAAGTGTGTCATATTTAACATGGTTGAAAGAAAATTATGAATTTCCATTCTCATTCACTTCTCCCCGTCCACTTCTTCCTTAGTCTTTGTTATTTCAATGAGTTTATCCTGGATTCCTGTCTCCTGCAAGTCCAACATCTGAAAATTCAGCACATGCTGTTGACACTTTTTACCTCCAGATCATGGCCGGAGAGTATCCTCTTCTCTTCAGTTTCACTACCATCACCCTAGTTCAAGCCTCCAGTATCTTCTCCTTTATCCCTACAACAGTGCTTTAGTAGGTTTTTCTGTTCTCCCTCCTCCCCTCTATAGTCCAGAAAGCAGCCAGAGCAACGCACTGGAACTGTGCATCAGATCACTCCCTTTCCTGCTCAAAACCTACTATGGCTTCCTATCCCCCTTGGGTGGGCTAAAATTCCTGTATGATCTACTCAAAATACCTTTTTAACTTCAATTTTAGAATGGTTCCCCTAGCTCATTATGCTTTAGCTTTCTCAGTTTCCTTTTACTTCCTAGAATTCCTGCCTTAGAGCCTCCTCACTATGGGAAATTTTCTTGCCTTTGATTTTCTCAGAGCTGGTTCCTTCAGACCTGCAGATCACAGCTGAGACATAAACCTTTCTGAAGAGTTCTTCCTGACTTCCCAAATTAACAAAACTGCCCATCATTCTTTATCACATTACCTGCTTTAATTCTCTGCATAATACTTTTCCTACCTATTATTTTTCTTGTTTACTTATTTGTTGTTTAACTTTTTGACTCCCACCAGGATATGAATTCTGTGTAATGAGGGACTTTAGATTATTTACAACTTCATTGTCCCAGACTAGAAGGATGTCAAGCCCTCAGTGAATGAATAAATGAAAAAATACATAAATGAGTGAATGAATGAATGATAAATTATGGCTTTTATTTTAATGCCTAGGCCACCCATGTGGTAACCCTTCCACAAATGATTTAAACATATGTGGGATTACTAACTCTGTGAGGGTAGGAAGAAGCCATGAACTTCTGTTTCCCTGGTACCTAGCAAAGTGAATTGTGTCAATTTTTACATCCGTCTCATCATGGAGAGATCACTCAAGGTTTCCTGTGGTTCTGACCTGTACTTCTGCTTGGAGTAACAGAGTTGTGTGGTGTTAAGAGAAAATCCTCAGACCCACAGTCGACTAGGCCTAGGCCAGAATTCCTTTTCTGCACCTATCGGTGATATGCCCCTGTATTAAGTTGCTCAACCTCTTTGACTTGCTGTTTTCTCAACTGTAACATGGCTATAATCATAATTCATCTCAACATGTTATTTTGAGATTCAATAAAATTAAACACCTGGTAACTGGGAGGTACCCAATAAATGTTACTTTCACTTCTCTTGCTTTATAATTTTATTGGTAATTGACAATCGTAATTCACATAGTTCTTGCTAAGAATATTATAGGTACCAAACCCTATAGGTATTAGGGGGAGGAGATCCCATTGATTTTAAAAAGAAACAATCCTATTGACCCTATGCAGCCATCTTCCACTTGCCCTTCCACATTCACTCAGCCTCCTTCCCTAGATTAACCCTGATCTGTGACCTATGTGTGGCTCTGTATGGACTTTATCAATAGGTATTTTGTGTTTTGGATTCTGTTGGGTTTGACCAATGAGGAGCATGAGCAGGAGATCGAATAGAAGAAAGAAAATGTGGTCAGAACATTTATTTCCTTGGCTCCATCTCTTCAGGGGCAAGAGGTCTAAATGCATCCTTCAACTGAGCCATAATCCTCTCCTGCCTTTAGTTTCTGTAACTGTTCCTTTTTCCTCATCAGGCCCAGGAATTCTAAAGGCTCTAATTTCAGTAATTGTTCCTTAGAGTTTCCACACACCTTGCTAACACATTTGAAAGCAGATATTTAAACTTTCCAATTTAAATGTGAAAGTGTAAATATCAATTTGAGAGTGTTATCTGTTTTCTTCCAAGTTCCTGTCTGATACAGTCCCTGTCCTTAAGGAGTTCGCATTCTCAGAACTCATCACATCAGGGATCATTAATATTAAATGAACCAAAGCAGCTGTTGTTTGCCACCATTGCAGTTACCTCATGGTGCGTCAGTTCAGCAGAATACACTGGACTTATTTATTGCCTGTCTTTATACAAGAAGCCATGAAAAATATTCATGTGTTTATTACAGTATGGACAGAACTGATAAGTGGTAAAGCGGTATATGTTAAACTTTTTTTTTTTTGGTATCAGTGGTTTTCAATGGATCAAGTCTTTTGAGGAGCTTTTAAAAAATATTTGTGTCAGGCCATGCCTGGGCCAACTGAACTGGAGTCTCAGGGAATGGGAGGCCAAACATCTGTACATTCCAAAGCAACCCAGGTGTTTCAAATGTGAAACTCGGCTAAAACCAATGGTTTTATATTGGTTTTATAAATGTATATATTATAAATATATATATATTTATATATATATTTATTATATATATTTTAAATATATATAAAATATATATTTAAAATTTATATATTAAATACATATATTTATATTTATGTAATATACTTCTCTGAAACACAGTAGTAAGCAAACCTGTGTTAAGGCCCTACTACTTTTTTTCTCTTCAGAGGAAATAAATGTTTTCATCAATCAATGTTTTCCTCTGACGTAAATAAATTAATGGTTTTTGAACGTCTCCTAAATGGGTGAGTCTGTAACTGGGGAAATATATTCAAAGCTGATCTGATTGTCCATGACTCAATATTTTTAATATAGGTGTTATTTTTTCATGAACAAAGCAATTTTCAGATACACGGACAACTGGGTAAATGATTGGTTAGTATGTTTATACCCATTTCAATGAGAAACCACATCAGGGAAGATGTGCATCACCTTTACTGAACTCAGGTGACAACATTAGAAGATTTTCTTCAGAGATTTGTGTCCCAATATCGGTTCTTACCATATTCTACAACGATATTATCTGGATATAAGGACTCTGATGAGCCCATGAAAGATGGGCATTTCCAGGATCTTACAAGAATTAGTCATCACACATTTATAAATTGTCTCAAACTTTTAGTAGAATAAAAAAGGTAATAAAAGTGAAGGTGTGGAAGAAACTCTCCACTACAACTTGTTTTGCCTGTGTCTGTCTATATGTGCTAATCTCTTTGCTACAGTTTCTTCTGCATGTGCTGTGCATGCCTATCTTCCATGTTAGAATGCGAGATCCTTAAGGGTAGTAACCAAGTCTCTTCCCTTTATTGTTCTCAGGACTTAGAACAGTTTGAAACACAACATATGCCCAATACATGAAGGAATATTTATTGTTAAATGGAGCCCAGATTTTTTAAAGTTCTTTTTATTATAGTATTTCTATATCTAGATGCAGAGACACAGTCACAGGGTGCAAGAGGCTTATGGAGTAGGAGACAGCATGGGGAAAATAAAAGGAGGAAGGAGCGGAGGTTGGCAGGGAGGGCATCAGAGGTGCCCCAGTGCCACTCCTCCCCTATTTGGGCAGAAATGGCCAGGTTCCAATGCTCCAGAAGTGTGTGGCCTCACTCAAATGCTGTGGCCAGTCTCAAGGATGCTGCAGCTAGAAGATGTCGTCTGACTTCACTTTTTACAGCCGATCAGCAAGTTATTTCCTGAAGATTTCTCTCAGTTGTGCACCTCAGTGCTCGTCTCCAAATTCTCTAACACTTGCTTTAATGCCATCCTCTCTCTAGTGATTACTAAGCTGGCATAATGATTGATATGCTTCACAATTATTGGAAAATTTGACTCCAAATTGATCACTAACTTCTAAGGTTAAACAATCTTATCGGATCACGAGGTCAAGAGATCAAGACCATCCTGGCCAACAAAGGGAAACCCCGTCTCTACTAAAATATAAAAATTAACTGGGCGTGGTGGCACATGTCTGTAGTCCCAGCTACTCGGGAGGCTGAGGCAGGAGAATTGCTTGAACCTGGGAGGTGGAGGTTGCAGTGAGCCGAGATCGTGCCACTGCACTCCAGCCTGGCGCCTGGTGACAGACCAAGAATCTGTCTCAAAAAAAAAAAAAAAAAAAAAAAAAAAAAAACTGAAATTAGTTAAAATGCTGCCTGAAAAAGACATTGACTATAAAATATTACTATTTTATATACACAAACACAAAATTACCCCAGTTTTCCCAATGAGTTATTGGTTTGAGATCTGTCTTAGCAATTTTTAAAGCATTTATTATGTGAGTTACTTGCACCTTATCATATCGTAATATGATGAAGGAGATGAGGCAACAAGGTTCTGTAGTGAAAAAAAAATATCAGACAAAGCTGAGTTTGAACCCCAGAGAAACCATTAACAAGCGAAGTGTCTCAGGCAAATTACATAGCATATTTGAGCCCCAGTTTCCTCACCTGCAAAAGAGAGAGAATAATCATTTAATTTGCAGGTTGCACATAAAGTGTGACAATCTATATGGCATGTTAAACAAATGTGTTGATTCCCAGTGACCCCTGGTTGTGCCTGATGGCCCTGCAATGCTCAAAAGAAAGACATCACTGTCAAGCTCTGAGTTTCAAAATAGTATTGTTTGCTTATGTCTACAGGGAGATAATAGCCTTGACATCAGGCTGATTTGAGAAAGAGAAAAGGATTTATCAGAACTTACACAGCTGATTTCCCTTATTTTTTTATTTTCTTTCTTTCTCTCTTTTATTTGTTTACTATGTTAAGAACTGGAACTTGAAGGAGTAACTGTAGAGAAAATTATAGGGTAAGGAAGAATAAAGGCTGAGACAAAAGGGAAGACAAACCCTGCAGGGAAAATGAAAAGCTTCTCTGTGATTACAGAAAGTAGCTTGTGAAGATTTTGAGTGAATGAGAGTAGATGCCCTGTGGATCACTAAAAAGGGAGCTAGCATAGTCCACCTATGGTAGGACTTGGGTGGGGTGACAGAATCACAGGATTGTGACCAGAGAGCTAAAAGCAAGACTCAGGGATGGTGATGTCTCTGTGTGGTTACAACCTCCAAAGTCTGGCATGAGCCCTTGTGAATGCCTCATCTTGTCTACACCTTTCTACACAGTCCTTTTATGAGACGCTACTTAACTTACCCTCATGTCCAGGCACCATCGGGTTTCCTCTGGGAACACTGACTTTACAGATGTTAATATTATCATATGAGAAAATCACACCTACATAAGAAGATTATAGAAACCAGCTGCTTTAAATTGACCACTAGATAACAAAGAGATTAGAATCCTTTTAGAAAATAGGAAACCATTCCAGAATATCCTAGTTTTTTGGTATTCAATGTTTGACAAATATGCCAGATCTTTATAATAAAAAAGGTTTTAAATTTTTTATTGATCCATAATTATACATATTTGTACATATTGCACACCATTTTAACATATGAAGTACAGGTGATATTTTGATACATGCATACAGTGTGTAATAATCAAATCAGAGTATTTAGAATATCCATAACCTCAAATATTTATTATTTCTTTCTGCTGGAAACATTTTAAGTCTTCTCTTATAGCAATTTTAAAATGTAAAGTGTGTTGCTTTTAACTGTAGTCACTCTACGATGCTATTGAAAATGAGAACTCATTTCTTTTATCTAACTGAATGTTTATATTCATTAACCAACCTCTCTTCATTTTCCCTTACCTACACACACCAGCCTCTCATATCTATCATTCTATTAATACTTTCTACCTCCACGAGATCAACCTCTATACCTCCCACATAGGAGTAAGAACATGCAATATTTTTCTTTCTATGTCTGGCTTATTTTACTTAATATAATGACCTCTACTTGCATGAATATTCCCATAAATGACAGGATTTTGTCGTTTTTGCCACTTAATAGTATTTTATTACATGTATAGTCCACATTTTGTTTGACAGACACACATACCCACACAAAGAAGATGACATTCATTTTTTTTAATTTAAAAAATAATAACAATAACTTCTAAAAATTATCAGTTTCTCTTTTGGCTTCCTCCCCAAATAATTCAATGTATTGGTGATAAGATGGGACTGATCAAGGCAGGAGCCTGTGGGTGGAAGGAGCAGAGGGATGTAACCCTGTGTAAGAGTTGGAGGCTGAGCTCAGAAAGAGGGTGTCTGTCTACCTGGCAGGAAGGTCCAGTGCAAAGGGTTATAGCCTAAGCAGGATGTTGCAAGGCATCCCGGGGGAGGAAAACAGCTGCTATAGAGTGTCAGAGCCAGACAGGCATCTGTAAGACACTTGTGTGGGAGTGTCACTCAGCAGGGCTATTGGAGCCTCAGTAGGATAAGGAGAACATGCACATAGGACTATCTGGCATGGGGTATTAGAGCCCAAGAAAGGTGAGAAAGCATTTATGTAGATGGTATCCCAACACAGTATAAGAACATGAGAAATGAAGGAGAGTTTCTACACAAAGAGAAGGGAGCAACCTGATTCAGGGTACCAGAGTCTGGGCACAGTGGAGAAGCCATCCCTGCAGGGGATGGAAAACCCGGCAGCAACAACCCAGCCTGGAGTGTTGGAGACCAAGTGAGGAGAGGAGGGCATCTGTGCCATGGGGAAGAGGCAGCAATGGTGGTGGGCAAGTGTGTCAGAGCCTGGATTGCTGAGAAGGGTGTCCATGAGCGATCATGGGGTTGGCAGTGGTAGTTTAACATCAGTGGTATGAGAGGCCCAGGGGAGAATAGGACGACCCATGAAGGGTGAGCCAGTGGTCTTTGCAAATGTGAGCACAGCCGTGACAAGGGACTGGTCACACACAGGAAGAATGGTCAAATAAGTAAACATATTAAGGATCCTGGGAGTCAGGATTCTAGAATTGGAAAGCGGGGATAGAAATAGAAAAAGAGAGAAAATCAGAATGAACACTGTGGTACTGAAGTGGAATTGAAGGGATTGATATAATCTTGGGATTTTCAATAGATAAATACACCTATTAAGGTGGAAATATGTGCATATGCATAACTGGTGTGTATGAAACTGCATATGTTCCCGAACTCTGGCCACAGAGATGACCTGGGAGCAGTAACCCTCCAGTAACAATGAGCACACATAGCATTTACATCCTGGTTTCAAAATACTGTTTTCAACAACAACAACAGCAACAACAAAAATAGGAGTTCTTTAGAGAAATGGCTGACTCCAAGGCTGGGACAGAGAAAGCACAAAGTGAGCCCAGAGCATCTATCTTGGCCTGAATATAAAGAAGTCATCAAAGATAGATGGGGACACATCAGGAAGACACATAAGCCATCCCGAAGGGGCTCCCCTTGCTCAAACACAGACACTTAAAGCATCAAAAAATAATAAGAGCAATGGATTGTGACTTACTGAGTAAAATGAGAATCCAAGTGTTTGTATTGACATAAATACATCAATGTATAAATTGAAAGGCTAATGAATAATGGAATATTTACATAGTTTCATACATAGTACATTTTTCAACATATTCATTAACCACAAAGGGAAACGAATAATTTTACAGTGGTGAAGACTGTCAGAACCCACTTAATCAAGTGATCAAAGTTAACATCACCAGGAAGGGGACACATAGAAATCATACGTTATTAGAAAGCACACAATGACGAGGTCAGGGCATCACTTCAATGATATCCTTACCAAAGGTGCCCACCACGAATGTAAAACCTTCAAAGAATGTCAAGGTCTCGAAAGTTAAAGGAACACTGAGGAATTGTTCCAGACTGAAAGAAGCTAAAGAGACATAGTATCTAAACACAACATTAAAATGCATCATTTTGGTATGAAGGACATTATTAGAACACTTAAAGAAATTTAAAAGGGATCTGAGGATTAGATGGTACTAATGTATCAATGTTAACTTCTGATAGTGATAGTTGTTTTGTGCTTACACAGGAGAATATATTTATTTATAGAAAATGAACACTGAATTATTTGGGAGTGATAGGACATCATCATGTTAGTAAATTACTCTCAAATGGTATAAGTCTGATATTATCTTAATATCACTCTGAAAAAGTTATTGAATGGTTTTACACAATCTAGCACTAAGTATTCTACTCCACAGTCATTTTAAACACGAAACTTTATGCTTGATGAGTATCTCACCTTTTTTAGCTCTTTCAGCAAAAAGAATTCAAACCTATTCCTAGTAACATAATCAGGACCAAATAATTTATAAGGTAACAGTTGGCAACACAACAATCGCAATGAGATTTCTCTTCTCTCTCTCTCTCTTTTTTTTTTTTTTTTTTTTTTTGCTAACTGCTTCCACTTAGAAATGAAACTTTAAATATTCTGCTCTGACCTTTTTGCCTTGGAGAAGAGTTTAATTACCTGCCCAGTTTACATAAATTATGTCGCCTGTTTGTCTAAAATTGAATCCTGGGCAGAGATCAATATGGCCTCAGAAAAGCCAGAGCAAATGACTTCTCTCAAATGCCATCAAAGGTCACCAAAACCTTTCCTGCTTGGATGGGGGCACATTCTGTTTGACAGCCTGGATCACGTCACGGGCCTGCTTCCTGCTGCCTTGGGTACCAACCACAAGAGCATGATTGATCATCGGTTTAGAGGGCATTGGATACAAACTCCCTCAGGAGTCAGCCGTGTGAAATTAATTGAATATCATGATGAGTCTGATTCATCATTCTCCAAAAAGGAAGGGGGGAAAATGGCGCAGAACACACCCAGAGCTTGATGCATGAAGCCTTGTGGAGGTAAACTGCAATTTATGCTCAGGATTCTGATGGTCACAGACCATGTGTGTGTTATTTGCTTGCCATTTCACAAAATTATTCAGGGAGAAAAAAATATACCTTTGTATCTGTCCTTCATTTCTTTATTCTTCCTTTAAGAAGACAAGATACTTGGTAAGGGCCAACTATGTGTCTGGCTCTATTCAAACAACCACATCATAAAATATTTCATAAAATATAAAGTGTGAAAAGATTTCAGACAGGGATAGAATTTGTTTTTATCTGGGATATTCAGAGAAAGTTTCATAAAGGGCGTAACATTTGGTTGGTAACTGGGAGAAGGTGTATAGTTGTAATAAATATTTGAAAAACGAAGGTAAGAAATAATAACAAGAGTAATGTCACAGAAATTGTTCAAATGTGAAGCCTAGCAGTTACTTCAATATGACTGGAGCAGTGTGAAGTCATATTGGAAAGAGGACAACTCACAAGTGCTGAAGTCAGGCCCTTAAAAAAACATATAAATTTAGCAAGAGGGAGAGAAGTCAGCTAAGAAGAAACAGAAACAGCAGAAACATATAGAAAAACTAGAGTTCCATTAGCTTTAAGAGGAAGGTGATGATCCATTCAGAAAAAGAATTAACAAGATCAAAATGTAGAGAGAGGTCAAGAAGAGAGAAACTAATCTCTAATAATCCCTAAAACTGAACATCACTAATAATGTGACTGTGGCCTTTACAAGAGCCATTCCCAGGTAGGACAGCATGGAGCACATCAGACCTCAAGGGAAAAAAAGAGCCCCTGTAGTGAAAGTCAATGCACCAGGTGTGGTTTGACCTTTCTCACAATTTGGTGATGAACGGAGATGTGTTTGAGGTAAAGAAAGTAATGAAAGGCCGGGCACAGTGGCTCACGCCTATACCAGCACTTTGGGAGGTCGAGACGGTGGATCATGAAGTCAAGAGATTGAGACCATCCTGGCCAACATGGTGAAACCTTGCCTCTACTAACAATACAAAAATTAGCTGGGCATGGTGGTGCACACCTGCAGTCTCAACTACTTGGGAGGCTGAGGCAGGAGAATCACTTGAACCTGGGAGGCGGAGTTTGCAATGAGCCGAGATATCGCACCATTGCACTCCAGCCTGTGTGACAGAGCAAGACTCCATGTCAAGAAGAAAGAAAGAGAGAAAGAGAGAGAGAGAGGAAGGAAGGAAGGAAGGAGAGAGGGAGTAAGAAAGAGAAAGAAAGAAAGAAAAAGAAAGAAAGAAAGAAAGAAAGAAAAAGAAAGAAAGAAAAGAAAGCAATGAAAAAAAGAAGGAAAAGGAGAAAGATGAGAAATGACTGACAAGAAAAAGCACAACATTGTGGTAGACAGAAGGGCTGAATGCAACATAGAATGAAGGATTGGTGCTATAAGAAAAACTGCAGATAATTGTTATGTCAAGTTATACTGGAAGGTGAGGGAAGGTGGAATTGAGAGTACAGATATAAAAGTAACTCTTCTGGCTGAAGAAGGAAGAAAAAGGTAAGAAATTTTAAGATACAATGACTATGTGAGATGACCATGTGATGATGACTATGTGAAAGGAAAAGGAGAGTAAGATAAATTGACTTATGAATTTACACATGCAGTATTAAGATATGAGATAAATGTGCAAGAAGTAAATGAGGTTCAAATAAGAGAAAGGGCTTGAGGAATATATAGTTATTTGGGAATAGCTACTGTTAGGAGAGTTTCAAAAAAATGCAGAAAACGGTGATAATGGAAAAACACCTATAGTAGAGTAGGATAGATGGTACAAACTACTGTAAACCACTGAAATGAATAGAACTCAAGATTCAATGACTTAAAGAATAAAGATTTCTAACTCTTTCTCATTGGGTGCAGGAGCTAGGTTTGCAGTAGTTCTTCTCCACTCAGTCACTTAAAGACTCTGGTTTGTGACAGCTCTGTCCTATATAACATGTGACTTCCAAGTTTGCTCTGAATGTCACCGTCTCAGTGGAAAAGACCTCATAAGATTGTGCATGGGAGGTTTTATGCTCCAGACATGGAGGTGGCACACATCATTTCTGCTCTGATTCCATTAGTTGGAACTCGGTTCTATAGTCCACCCTGATATGCGTGAACAGCAAGCAGTTTCTGTGAAAAGATCTGCACGTCTATTCTAGGGGATAAGGACTAGCACTAATATGTTAGATCCCTTAAGGCTTAGAAAGTTCTTCCCTGAAGACAGAAGCAAAGGCAGATAGTATTAAATTATTCAGGATAATAAGCTTCAAAGTGTGAAGAACGTCAAGGGCTACGTGCTTACTGGAGCTCTCCTTGGTACTGAGCACTATAGCTGCCTGAAACCACTCCTACAAGATTCCCATAAAAAGGTTATGGAGCCTCACAATATATACACCTGCAGATGCTATGTACAAAATAACTTTGCTGCTCATCCATGAATTACCTTGGACACTCTGAGGTTCACCCACTTGACGATAATGATTGAAGCGAGGAGTTAAAGGAGACTTGGACTGAGAGTTGGATAATCTGGAATACAGTCCAGATTTTGTAACAGATTTGCTAATGAAAGTCACTTCTTTCCTCTGAGTCTGAATTTTCCCTCTTTGAAATGCTAATTTTGGTTTCACTGGATCTTGTTGGCTTTCCTAGTTCAAAAATAAACATGTAGTAAGGCCTCTTAGAGATCATCATGTTTTCTTGCCTCTTCAGTTTCATGAAATGGGAGCCCAGGTGAATGTTCAGAGTTCAGTCATTCTTAAATACTGATGTTTGGAATCCACATTATTACTTTTCTGGAAGGAAATTTGGTATGGGTTTCAAGAGCCATAAGTAATTTCATTCTGAAAGAAATATGATGAATCTAGGTGTCTGCAGAGAATTATACATAATGATATATATTAGAGAAAATTAGCAGCAATAAAAATGTCTAAATTTAATAGGTATGTTGAATACAATGAATATATGCAGTTTCTATAAATATGGTTTTTAAAGTTTAGTTAACATAATGGCTGAGGAGTCATTAAAATGTTTGGTTAATTGTTAAGATGATGGAAATATGCTTGTGGCTTCCCTCTCTACAAATTTTGGCTCCTCTCAACATTCTCTTTTATTTTCTCTACCTCCTATCACCATGTAAAATTTATATATTCTCCTTACCTTGTGTTTTGTTTGTCTCTCCAAACTGGCCTGCATGCTCCAAGAGAACTCTAACATGTTTTGCTTCTTTCATTCTCTGCTTAGCTTCCATTTCCTAGAAAGTATTTGCAGATAATAGGCTCTTAATAAATATATGTTAAAATAATAACAATATCAAGTGAACAATCAAATAAAATTATATGCATAGTACAACTATTCTAATTGTATTCAGCTAAATATTTGTGTATATCTGGGTCTGAATATGTCTTTGATATTTCTTGTAAATTTATTTCATCTTGAAATACAAAAGTACAGAAGAGGTATAAAGTAGCCACTCGTCAGATGAGTGCAGTAGCTCATGCCTGTAATCCCAGCACTTTGGAAGGCCAAGGAGGGCAGATCACCAGGTCAAGAGATTGAGACTATCCTGGTCAACATGGTGAAACCCTATCTCTACTAAAAATACAAAAATTAGCTGGGTGTAGTGGCAGGCACCTGTAGTCTCAGCTACTTGGGAGGCTGAGGTGGGAGAATCGCTTGAATCTGGGAGGCAGAGGTTGCAGTGAGCCGAGATTGCACCATTGCACTCCAGCCTGGGCAGCAGAGGGAGATTCTGTCTCAAAAAAAAAAAAAGCCACCTATGTTTTTTTAAGATTTGGGTGATTTTATTTGATTTTAATTTCAGTATGATTATCAGTGAGATTTAGTTATGTATGTGTGTGTGTGAGAGTGTGTGTGTGTGTGTGTGTGTGTGTGATAATATTATGTTGACCATTCCCGGTCCCTTCTTTCTATTGTGTGGGAGTCTTAAATACTTCCACTTTTCATTGCATTGCTTCTTCTACAGTCAAAGCTTCCAGCATCATCAGTCACTTGAACTGCCACAAAGCCTTTAAACAAGTCTCCCTATAGATGCTCCCAATCCTACGATCTATCTTTCATATAGTTTCTACAATTTAAAACTATAAAATTGATCCTGCCATTCTCCTATTAAAAACCCTCAATGGCTTTCCATAGGACTCAGAATAGAATCCAAGCTCCTTACCTACCATAGCCTGAAGACTCTGGCCAGCTTCCCTAGCCTTGTCTCTTGCCAAGTCCTCCCACACTCACCTCACTTTATTATTTTTTCTCTTGTCCTAAATTTAAAAAGAAACATACAATATAGACTTGTCTCAAACCAGTGCACTGCCCTTACCTCTGCCTGAAATGTTCATTTCACACAAGTGCTTGGATCCAGGTCCTTGGGTCATTTCAGTCTGGCTGCTTGTCATTCTCCAGGCTCAACGTCACTTCCTAGAGAGACCTCTGGGACCACTCAACCACTCCAATTCCATCTGAGTTACTTTCCTCATATTCCCCGGCTGTATTAATGTTAAAACATTTATCTTCATCGGAAATTATCTTACCCAACAATGTATGCATTTATTGTGTGTGTCTGTCTCCTTCCCTAGAAAATACACCTTTGTACTTTCCAGCAGGAAACTTGTCTTTTTTTCCCTGTATTCCCAAGACCTAGCACCGTTCTACATATGTGGAGTCACTTAAAAACTACTTGTTCAGTGAATTAATTAATGATTCTGACCTTGAGTCAAATCTACTCCAAAGTATAATATTCCTTCTTCTCCATTCTTAGTATCTGCCATTCTGCCTCTTACTAACTCACTTTGTTTTTGCTGCTTGACATTACTTTCAAATGATTTTGAAGCAAGATTTGGACTTCAAATGATAAAAGTTTGAATAAAGATATAAGCAAAGGAAACTTTAGGATGAGAATCTATGGGAGCAAAGGGACAGAAAAAGGTAGATATTTGCTACAGTGTATCTAAGGTAGATACACTGAAATATAAAGTCTACAGTGATCATATTAATCAAGGCTGTGTTTATTTGGAGCAGGCATCCACATCTACTGTATATTTTTTAAGTGGTGGGTGGAGATTTATTAGTTCATGTTACAAGAAAGTCCAATTGTATATTGGCTTTAGATATTGATAGATCCAGATGCTCAAAGAATGTTATCAGAAATCAGGAGGCCTAGATGGGAGGATTGTTTGTGGCTAGGAGTTCAAGACTAGCCACAGCAACATAGCAAGACATTATCTCTACCAAAACTCAAAATCAAAATACTATCCAAGTGTGGCAATGTGTGCCTATAGTCCCAGCTGCTCAGGAGGCTGAGGTGAGAGAATCATTTAAACCCAGGAGTTAAGGCTGTAGTGAACATTGACTGCGCCACTTCACTGCAGTTTGGGTGACAGTTTGGGCTCACACCTGTAATCCCAGTACTTTGGGAGGCTGAGACGGGCGGATAGCCTGAGGTCAGGAGTTCAGGAGCAGCCTGGCCAACAAGGTGAAACCCCATCTCTACTAAAAAAAAAAAAATTAACCAGGCATGGTAGCACACACCTGTAATCCCAGTTACTCAGGAGGCTGAGGCAGGAGAATCACTTGAACCTGGGAGGCAGAGGTTGCAGTGAGCCGAGATCACACCATTGCACTCTAGCCCAGGCGAGAAGAGTCAGATTTTGTCTTGAAAGAAAGAAAAGAAAGAAGGAAGGAAGAAAGAAAGGAAAGGGAAAAAAAGGAAAGAGGAAAGGAAAGGAAAGGAAAGGAAAGGAAAGGAAAAGAAAGGAAAGGAACGTGTTTCCATAATCTTTTATCCCTGTTGTTTCTTTGTTTGCCTTTTTATGCAAGTTTTTCTCAGGCAGAAAATGACTACCAGCAATTTCAGCTTAAATCCTAATAGCCTAGTATTGTCAGTACATAGATATTACTTCTTTCCCAATAGCTACATCAAAAATTTCAGAAGGTCTCTACTAGCTATATATTAGTTAACTACTGTTTCATAACAAACCCCTGTAGAACTCACAGACTAAAGTAGTGATAATTTATCATTGCTCTTGATTCTGTAGGCAGGGTTTGGGTCTGTTAGTCTCAGCTGGGCTCATCCATGCATCTGCAGTCAGCTGTGGGACAATTGGAGGCTGTGCTGATCTTGTCTGGATTCTGAGAATCTTTAAGCAATGACAGACTGGCTGTTGTACATAAGCTTCAGCTACAACAGTTGAATTCTCTTGCATATGTTTCTCATACTCTAGCAGCTCGACCCATACTTTTCTGACAACATTGGCATGGTTCTAATAGAGATGGTAGAAATTCACAAGACAACTTTAGGTCTAGACTTAGAATTAGCACATTACTTTTTCTCCATTCTATTGGCCAAACTCAGTTGTGGGGCCAGTCCATATTTAAAGGACTGGGATGAACTTAATGGGAAGAGCTGAAAAGTTGCACTAAAAAGGGCATGAATACAGGGTAGGTAAAAATTGGAATCATTTTTACAATCAATCTCATACTGGATTTGGGTCAAAGGTCTGTCATTTAATCAGTTACTGTGTAAGTGTGGACAGAAAGCTTAGGAGTAATGGTTTTTGAAAAGAAAGTAAAGTACTATTCCCATAGGAACAGATGATGAGAAAACAAAACCAGAAATTTTCTACTACATGGTTGTATAAGCAAGAGTCAGTTTATTATACTCATTAGAGCCTAAGGTTTTGATTCCGACTACTGAGGCTGGAGTCACAACTCCACCACCTTCTAGGTATGTTAAATGCATTACTTAATGTCTCTCATTTTCTTATCTGTAGTAAAGAAATTTTTTTGTGTAATTAATGAATCAGTACAACTAAAGTGCTTATAGAGAAAGAGGCACATGGTAAGTGTTCACTAAGTCGTAATTTTTTTGTATTATTCTTTTCTAATTGGTAAGTCTTTGAAAACCTTTGAAGGAAAAAGGGACGTGTCAGGAATGCCATTTAAAGAAAATAAACTTGGTTCTGTTTTATAATGATGGAGTAAGAACCCTCCTTTTATCTCTACAATACCTGCCTTACTGATTTCAGTTTTGAACATCCTATTAGAGCCCCAGGGGGAAAATATTTTTCCATAAAGAAATTAAGGTAAATTTTAGCTTAAGGAAACAAAAACTATAAATATAGGCCCATGGAAAGGGCACAAACCTGTGTCAGCATGGTTCCAGGGTAGTAGTGGAGTCCATCATCAATTATTAAACAAGGTCAATATTTGTGGCACAGAGAGGGATTTTAGCATATATTATTTATGCAGATGGTTGTAATAGGTACTCCATGCTTGAATAGGGGCTTCGAGAGTGGAATACTATTAACAAGAACACTAGTTGGCACAGAAAATAGCATGTATTATTTTCTGAGAAAATCTTTTTCTCTCTCTCTCTGTCTCTGTCTCGTCTTTCTCACATATTACTATTTTATTTCTCTACAAAGAAATATATACTCTTTATTATATCTGAGATTACTGTGCTTCTCCATGTCTGATATCATGCTAGATGCTGTAAGGAAGATGGTGAAAGCTCTAAGAAAGAGAAATATTGTTCCTGGTCTTCTAGAAGCCCACAATCTCGCTGGATAAATACAATTTCAAGGATGAGTCAGGGAGGTAAATGGTCTAGATTAATAAATGCCATAACATAGGACTGAGATAGATGTTCAGCAGGGAAGTTCAGAAGATGGGTGATCAACTTGAGCTAACAAACATGATGGGAATAACATACGGTGTCACCTTTCCCCCAAAATTTGAAAGATGACTTCCTGAGGTGAGCAGAGGAGGCCAGACGTTGCATTAAAAGATCCAAGGTTGCATTAGAGTTGACAAGTTTGAGAAAAAAAACAGCTTAGAGGCAATAGTGAGTCAATGAGCTGCATTTGGAGAGGCAAGATGCTGTTAGAGGGGATTCGCTTGTGTTAGATGAGGCAGAAAGAGCTGAGTATTCAAGATATGACCCTCTCATTCCTCCATCTATGAAGAAATGTGACAGCCAAACTGAGGCCATTAAACTTGATCTTAGAAGCAATATGGAGCTGCAGCAGATCAATGTCACTCTTTCACTGAGTCAGCAAATAGTAATCACATTTTACTGAATACCTACTGTGTGGCAATACAGAGAGAGACAGACTGCAGATTTCCTTCTAAGTAACTTTTGTAGGCATAAGACACACACACATAAATACACACACATATCTCTACTACCATCACTAAAGTAAGAATTGCATTAAGAGGGGTAAAAATGGCTACTCTGAAGCCTGATAGCTTTGGACAGCAGAAAATAGCACCATGAGTGAGCGCCACGTTTTAAAACTTTCACTGGAGTGAACTCAATTCACCTCTCTGTAACAAGCGGTTGCTGATTTCTAGATTCAATTTGAAAACCCTTGTTCATGTCATATCAAGCTTATAAGCCAAGTAAAAGCATTCGTCCTTCGCTCTGGGAGTGGTTCCAGTTCCACTTACCTGTCATCCAGGACTCTCGCTAGTATCTTGTTGCCTACTCAGCTCTGAAAGCCTAACATGGATGGTATTCAGGAAAAAGGACATTTCTAGCTGTTTGGAAACAGATCAAAGTTTCTGGCCCACCCAGAGTGCTGCTGTGTGCTAATAGAGGAGGGGCACGTGGAACAATGAAGCAGACAGCACCTAGCACCTTTTCTAATCCCACTGGGGCGCTGCGCTCCTCCCTGGGAGAGATAATGACATGAAGAACCTGGAGTTGTAGCCAACAGATCTCCAGCAGAAAACCATCAAATAGTAATCACTCCTAGGCAGCTGCTCTCACTACCCCAACCTTAAATAATAATAGTTAGCGGGGAGTAAGGACTGCCAAGGTGCCCGAACGAAGCTTTTAACTTACAAAATATTTTTTAATTCTTATAGAAACTCTATAAAGATAAGATCATTATTATCTCTACTTTACAGATATGATTAATCAGAGGTTAAATAATATACTCAAAGTCACTTATCTAGTAACTGCTGGGAGCTAGGATATAAATGAATATGTATGGGAGTTTAATGTTGAGAAACAGTACACGGTTTTCTGAACTTACCCCAACCTAAACATAATAAGATGTCTTTTGCCCCAGAACCAGGAGAATATGTCACCTCTAAGGATTGTCTTGTACTGTAGCAAATGCTCAATTAATGTTTGTTGAATAAATAGATACAATTTGTCTCAAGTGTTTTGTATATCCAGATAGGTTTATATTTATCTATCAAAATCCATGTAGCGATGTGCAAATATGTCATATGTAGATTCTAAATGGGTACATATAGGTAAATATTTGTTTATTCTATCCCCTATAAAATGATAAGCTTCATAAGAATTGCACTATGCCTAGTTACTGTTGCGTTGCAGCTCTTTGTAGAGTGCTCAGCACGTAAGTAAGGTCTCATTAAATATTAGTTGAATTGCAACATAAATATATATCTATACTAATCAAGGAATAGGCATCTAACTCTTTAATATATACATGTAACTATTTAATAACCTACATGTGTACATATCACAGAATATATGGTGTCTTTCTTCCAAGTGTTGTCAGTCATTTCTCAATGGGCTAAGCCTTTCTAGAAGATAAAGCCTTAGACTAATCTACATTCAGAAGTAAAGAAGGCACAGGCAACAAGATATGAAGAGCTGGAGTCCAATGATTCTGGGAAAAAATTGATTCAATTGAAAAATAAACTATTTCTGAGTTCTTGTTGTACAAGCTTGTTGATGGATGGTATACGGGAAACACAAAAGTAGAAAACTGTTCCTGCCTTTTAGGTCCCTACTGTGTTTGGGGGTGATGAATCCCACCCATGAAACAGGTAGAGGGTGATATAGGACAGTGTAGAATCATGTCACTGCTGTCCATGAAAAACCAAGCATTGTGGTAGTTAATTGACAACCAGAAGAAGTGGAAAACATACAGGGCTTTCCATGGATCTCTGTCAAATGACCAGATAGGAGATTTATTTTGAATGTCTAACATTTAGCATAATTTAAAATGAATGATAAGAAGAGGCAAGGGATAGAATTCAGAATGCACAGGGTTTAGAAACATGTACATTGGGCTCTTCGTCTTACCTTACACCTCTTTTTGTTGAATTTTATCATTCCTTAGTATTCACATCTGTAAAATAGAGATTGCAATATTAGCTACTGCATATGGTGACCATTAAATCTAAATAAGATACCTACATGAAGTGGTTAACATGGTGTCTGCCACAGAATAGCTGCTCTGTAAATGTTACTGTTATTACCTTCTATTATTAATATAATTTGGGAAGTCAAAGAATCAGAATGTAGGTCTGGAAGAGATGTGACATCATCAAATCTAACTCGGTACAATATAGAGGTAATGAGTTTCTTTTTTACCATTTTACTTGTGAGAAGAGGTGGAAATTCAGCAAAGCTAAGCAGGATGTTTTTATTTGTGTTCTTCTGCTGAGATACATCTATTGATTTCCTCCAGAGCAGGGCTGCAGTAGAGAGCCTTTATAAGACCAACTTAAATCAGCATGTTTCCCCATTTTCATCAGGGATTGTAGCCAAGGTCAGTCTGTATAGAGATGAGCTTTCAGCAGAAAGAGCAATTACATTACGCTCCATGGTTTCATCGAAAAACTCTTCCAGATAATGACAAGAGTAAAATATGCCCATGTTCCTCCTTTGTCCCTTTATTAATAGAGTATACAGAAACTCAATAAAAGTGACAAAGAAGGCTCACAAGCATCATTGGATCATCCTTACCAGGAGCAACTTGCATCTCACAAAGCTACTTTTCCATTAAAAGGCCTTACCCAAAGCAGAAAGCCACTCTTGACTGAGTTTGTACTGTGAGTAGTTGGAGTTGCTCGTTGGACAGGTGGCAAGGTCCCATGCATGCAGATTGAGCCCTGTTGCTATGGAGTTTCACTGGCTTTGCTCTGGTTGTGGCTCAGTCCCTTCTTAGTCCACACTTTTGACCCAGTTCAAGCTCTCCTTGTCTCTTATGTAGACTTTTGAGAGAGTCTCATAGCTGGTTCTCCTGCCTTTCTTTTCTCCCTATCACCAATCAATTCTCCCCAGAAATGACCAATGTATCTTTCTCAAGCACAGACCTGCAAATTCCCTACTCTTGTAAAGACATCTGCTGGTTCCCCATTTGACATGTTAGTTTTAATTGCTTCTGCTGCCATTACTGTTGTTGTCATTAATTATTAATAATAATTATCATTGTTATTACCATCATCATTATTATTTCTATATGAAGTCCAACCTCCTTGGAATAGATTTCAAAATTTTCAAAATCAGTTCAGTATTTTCAGCTTTGTAATAATCAAGACTGGCCCTCAATGAAAGTTAACATGCCCCAGATAATGTGCCCAGTGGTTTACTTTTATTAAGTCATTTTATGCTCACAACAATCCTGAAAGGTAGCCATCATGCCCATTTAACAAATGAGGGCACTGAGGCAAGGAAAAGTAAGGTATCTGCTTTAGGCCACATAACCAAGTGAACATTCAGTAAGAATTCAAACCTGAATTTGTGTCACCCCCAAGCCCAGTTGTTAATCACCATTCTCTCAGCCACATCTCCTATCACCTATCCCACACTCCTATCTCACACACACCTGACTGCTGGCCCCTCTAAGGTAGATCAGTCCCACCTACCAACTCTCTTGAGCCTTTGCACAAACTTTTGGGTCTCCATGGAATGCTGTATTGTCCTCCAACTCATTACAGCAAATGAATCACTTCAAATGTCACTGAAGCAAATGCTGTGAGTGCCCCATCCAGTTCCTACTTATAGCACTGGTGAATGGACTTATTAGCTGCTACAGATATTGACTGTGAATCATTCATATATGCTTCCTTCTCCAAAGAGCTTTTCAAGAGCCACCTCCTCTGGAGATGTGTAGGAGGTGACCACACACTCCCACCCTCCATGGCAAATGACTGACTGATGAGGAGGAATGACAGCTCAGGCCTCTTGCCTCTGAGTAAGGCAACCTTTGTGGTGCAATTTGAAAGCACATCTTTACATAGCTGCTTCCCCTGACCTATCCTTCTTCCCTCACTATCAGGCTCCTCTAAGAATATACCCTAAATAAATTCCCATCTTAGGCTATTGCTTGTAAACTAACCTAAGGCAGGCACATCCTCTGGGATGCCATTCTTGACTTTCCCAGGAAGACTACCATCTTCAAGAGGGATGTTCTACAAGCAAAGACCATCCCTCATAGGGGGATATGTTCATAGACCATCCCTTCATTATAGCATTTGGCACACAGTTCTCATATTATTGTCATGTAAGAGTCTCTTTCCTCCTCTAGATTATCACTTCTTTTAAGACAAGAACTGTGCCCTTTGAAGCTTTGTACCTCCTCATATCACACATGGCAGCATTCAAGAGGCAACCCATACGTCCAAGCTCGGTTTAAACCCTCCTGTCTTGATTATCAGACTGGAAGCTTGCTGTCCCAAGAACCTCAGTGCTGTTCTGCCTGCCCCTCCTCACAGCCCTGCTCCTCCATGACCCAGGCTCACATCATCACAATACAATTAGATCATCTCTTCCTGTCAGGGAGAGCTTTGCCTCTGTCTCCTTCTCTTTCTGTCTTACATAATTATTCTTTCTCTCCCCCTTACCTTACAGCCATGTAGGATTTATGGTTATAAGAGCCAGCCAGATAATCCAACCTGGCCAGGTGCAATGTATGACCTTATTAATTTATGCATGTGAAACTTTTCATGTGGGTGGGAGAAGTGTTCCATTAAATGATATCTAGCTTCCCAATCTCATTAATTAGCTAATAAAAAAAGTTAAAGAGAATTTAATGGGGATAGACTGGCTTCTGTGATAGAATATCAGTAAGTGAGATATTAATAAAAAGACAACATGTGTCCGCATCAGACTCCTCAGTGAGGTGACTGAGGCTAAAACTGACAATGTAAGGTTCCTCTCATTTGTCTGATATGTGGATTCAGTGTTCTTTTTATCTGAGTTAGTTCTTGTCATGATGAAATAGACTTTAAAAACACAAGCTGAGTAGCTAGAAAGGAATACTTCATTGTGAAGCAGGTGCTATACATTGTCTCATGTAATAATCATGACTAGAGGCTAAGTATTTTGTAAGCCTGTGTGTGCTAGACAGGATACTAATGCTCAGAGAGTGTGATTTGCTTTCCTGGGGTCACACAGGTAGTAAGTGTCCAAGCTGGATTTGAATCCAAGTTGATCTGACTTAAAAGTCTACTCTCTTCTCACTGCACCATATTTTATGAGGACATGCTATAAGTCAAGATGGGATGTGAACAGAGAAGTGACAATTGAAAGGAGACAGAGAAGATCAGGAAAGTTCCTTTCACTTTAAATAAGTTCATGGAATGAACTGGGTAGAACATGGCGGAGGTGGGCTAAATAACTCCAATTAGAGGAAGTTTTTCAGCCAGCTGAGTACTCTGTTTACATGGGTTGGTACTACACTACATATGAGGCCAGGTAAGCAGTCAGCATTAGTTAGTGTGAGGGACAATTAACCAGGAGTATTGTTTGGTCAAAGCAAATGGCAGACAGCATAGAAAGGTGGTGCATTTCTGGACAGGTGAATTTAGTCCAGTGATCAAGAAAGAGATAATACAATTTATCACTAAAATGCCAGCCATGAACTTGGAGAAGGCTAGTTCTCAGAAGAAAAAAAGGACTTCCATTTGAGAAAGCAAGACATTACAACACAGATTCTCTTAAATAAGGGAACAGGCATAGATCCAATTACTATGACTTTTGGGAGGGAGAAAAAAGACATGAAGTGAGAGCTGGATTAATAGATATAAATAAGATGTAAACTGTAATAGCTTTAGTTGACAGGATAAGCTGATGACAGCATTGGTCTACAGAATGTACTTTGAGCAGGGCAATCCCCCCTCTCCCATAGCACCTCAGCCACAGTGGCTTTCTTCCTGCCACAGGATCTTCGTACATGCTGCTCTCTGCAGAAGACATCTTCATCCACTTTCTCATTGGGATGAATTCCACAGACCTTTTAGTGCTCCGCTCAAACATTCTACCCTCAGGGACCCCTTCCCCAACTGACCCTTCTATCCTCACTCTATGTTAAATCAAGTTTATGTCTTCCTGGCACATTCGTTTACAGTTCGCTTTCTTTTAATGTGCGGCAGTTACTGCCCAATTAATTAATTAACTAATTAAACTATGTAGTTATTTAGTTGAATCTGTCTCTCTGATAAAGGAATTCCCCATGTGACAAGAAGGATAGCATCCTTATTCAGTACCACATATTTGGTGTAATGCAGAGTAGTTAAAATATAGTGAGTATCATATTTACAAAATTATAAATGTAGAAAATAAGTATTTCTGGTTGTAGGGAAGGAAGGAAAGAGAGGAAAGAAGTTGACTGGCTCCATCAACTCATATTGTAATAACTTGCTTATAAGTCTTTCCAGTTGGACTTGAAGCACTTCAGTTCAGGGAAGTTTGCTTATTCATATGTATAGCTATAGAGCCCACAGCAGCTGGCAAGTAGTAACTAATTAATAGTTACTGGAAGGATAAGTGTTGAGCTTGGGCTTCATAGATTTTCACTCCTTTCTCCGTCTCTACTTGGGGACCTGAAGTGGGTCCCCAAGTGGAGTCAAATGACACAAACTCAGGCAATTAGGTGGCCATTCTCATCAAGCAGTTCCAAGCATTAGAACCAAAGTACAAAGGCAACCAACTTGATGGTGTTGGTTTCTTCAACTTGGTTCTTTTTGTATGCTTGTGATTGTGCTAAAGGACCAATATTTTGTTGGTTTCTTTGTCTGCTGTGTTTTTGTTTTTAAATTTTCAAACAGTTACAGATATAGCGTGGTCCCACTTCATATAAACAATTTAGATATCACGGCAACACCAAATTGTTCTAAGAGTTTCTAAGTGCTTACTTTCAATTTCTGTGCTCTTCTCATCAGCATCAGACTACAGAGCATACTGGGAGCAGCATGGTTCTAATGTATTGCTTTCTATTGCTCAGGCAGGCTTTAAAGGTTAACAGGTTTTAGGTTTACATGACTCATCTGAAAGAAACACATTAACTTTTTTCAATACACAAGTTGGAAAACTGCCAACAGAGGAATGGTGTTTTTAGCCTGACCCCTCAGGCCCAGAGGTAAGACTGAGCAGGCAAAAGTAGCCCAGCACAGGAGCAAGTCTCTGATTGTTCCCCTATAAAATATATCTTTGCATTAAGGGTATAATATAAATTGTCTGTTCATTACTAGCATATATAAATTATACATCACAATTTAGATAAAGATTTATGGAAAAGAAAAACAGGCTGGTAATTTTTCTCTATAGTAACCTTCAATTATCATCAATCATAGCTTAATCTAGCTCTGATTCTTACATTGTCTCATTTATTCTTGATATGATCCAGGCATTGTGTGGTAAACAACTGCTACTTTTCTGTGCAGAGGGCCGACCCATCTATCTATGCCAGCCTGCTCTAGTCCCTTGAACCATGTTTTAGATTGTAGAGCTCCTCTATTGTACAAATTTCAATATATGTCTTAATTTGACTATATATAACCCATCAGACAGAGAGAATCTTCCTTGCAATTCAGTTTAGTCCTCCTTATTTTATGAAGTAAAATCTTTCTATCTTGTTTGCAACTTTTTATTTACTTCCCGCTCCATGAGCAGAAGATGATTTTAGTAATAACACTGGGTTATGTAATGTTCTCTGGGATCCGGCAGGAAAAGAAAATCCAAATAGAGAATAGCCTTGCTCCAACTGAGAAAAAAAAATTGCCTTGGCATTGAGTTTTTATATCACTGCAATTGTCTAGCCATCCCTCCTTTATTAAACAATATCTCATTATCACTCGGAGTACACTTTGTGGAACCAAGATCCCAGCAGATTTTATGGCCTGTTTTGATCCTCTAGAACCAATTGATTTTCTCATAGTGTAAATAATCCTTTTTTTATTTCTCTGCAGTGTTTAAAAATGCATTTCAGCTAAGCAAAGGATCTACAAATTTTATGCAATGTGGATTGTTTCTTTCACACTGGTTTCTCATTGTGTTTCATGGGTGGGTTCATGGCAGGAGACTGCTGTAAGCTAGGTAATGAATTTTTGAGTAAGAGAAAATAATGGAACTCAGAGCCAGAGGCTAGAGACGGGAAGATGTACTGCTGTCTAAGTCTATGTTTGCCAACCAGATTTAGCTGAGATATTGGGGAAAGAAAAAGGAAACTGACTAAGTGCACATTTTATGAAAACTCTTTCTAAAGAAATTCTCTGTCTCACTCACCTCCACCACAGTGACCCTATGAGTCCCTTTTTGTTTCCAATTCAATCAACCCTTCTTTTTAATATCTGCAGAGACAATGAGGTTTTCTGAGGCTTTTGAAACAGTAGAAAGCCACTTTGAGTTGTGTGCAAAATATTTTGAAACTTCCAGGTATAGCTTGAGCACAAGGGTATTTCTCACTTTTAACTTGAAACTGATTCAGGGCTTTGTAAAATTGTTGAAACTCTAATGCTAATAGTGTAATCTATTCAGTTTTCATTTAAAATGGGTGCCTTAATGATCAAAATATTCACACTTGAGATCTCACATTATTTATCAGAGGAGAGTGGCATGGACACTGAAAGAGAGAAATCTGATGTGCAAACCTCATGCAAGGTAGTATGCAAGGTTGTTATAAAATATCATCTCTATCAAGTTGTCACCATCAACCTGTGAGCAATTTTCATAACTTCCATTTTATGATGAGAAAACTGAGATGTAAAGAGACTATGTACCTTGGTCACAAAGTACAGCTGGTGTGCTTTCTGAGTTCAGGACTGGACACCTGCCTTCCCTCTCTAGGGAGCTCATCCAGTCCTTGGATTTACATGCCATTTTATACATGGCTCACTCTAAAATGCATCTTCCCCCTGAGTTTCTCTCCTGAGCATCACACTCAAATGTATAGCCACCGGTTCAGCGTTTCTACTAGAATATTCTTAAACATAACATGTCCATAGCGAAACTGGCTTTTTGCCCCTAGTCACCCAAACTCATTCCCTATCAAATCTTCCTCTTCTCAGTAAACAGCACCACAGTCATTCTTCCACAAATCAAACACTGGTGATTATTCTTGCCTCCCCTCCTCAGTATCATAATCTAACCCCTTAATGGGTCCCATTCATCCACCTAGAAAATAGGCTCCAAATATGGCTACATCTCAGCACCATTCTACTAGAAAACCTAATTTAAGCCACACTCATTTCTCGACTGGCGTCTGTTTCTTCTTCTATACATTATAGCTAATAAGTTCCTTATAGGATTTTTATAAGGATTATATTAAAGTATGGAGTGTGCCTTGCTCAAGTTAGTAGCTCAGTAGTTATTATAATTATATAAAATTTTATTTTTTAGAAACAATTCAATATCTATGAATTTATTCAGCCGATATTTTAAATGCTTACTTTGATGTGGATCATACAGAACCACAGCTGGTATCACTGTGGCAAATGAGGCTGATTGGCCGAGGCCAGACATTTGAAAGATGCCACTGGCATATACCAGTGGTATATGGAGAAGAAGGAAGCACATAGTCAAAATATAATTTTTGTATTATAACACTATTTTATATTTGCAGACTTAGCCATAAAACTGAGCTACTGCCCCTCCAGCCCTGCTTCTTGATCTCTCTACTTGCTGTTGCTGCTATCTCCCGATCCCATTTATTACAGCTTCCTTTGATGTTCACTTTGACCTTGGGGTTCACAACATTGGCATTATTGATGTGTTTTGGAACCGATACTTCTTTGTTATGTGTGTGTTGGGGTGGGAGGTGACATAGCTGCCCTGAGTATTATAAGACATTTAGCAGTATCCCTGGCCTCTTCCCACTAGCTGCCACTAGAATCTCTCCTTCCCCCACAAATCAAACAGTGAAAGATGTCTGCAGAAATTGCCAAATTGTCCCTGAGAGGCCCAATACTCTCAGTTGAGAATCACCACAATAATATTTAAACTGTCCAAGCAATGGGGAAGTTTGCACTGGGGTTGGACATTGTGCATGAAATTATCAACCTTACTAAGAAATAGCCTTGACTGCCTATTACTTGCCTCCAAGAGCCCAATTCTTTCTTTGCATTCTTTGTAGAATGCTCCCACTGGGCCAATTGTTACTGTCTTTGAAAACGAGCTCAAATCCCCACATAACCTGGTCAGCCTCAGCTTGCCCTCTCTTCTTACTCTCCAGCTAAAATGACTGCTTTTGTCTCTTGGCCAGTGCCAAACTTCTCTCTTTGCCCAAGACTTCACCCGTCCTCCTACCCTGCCCACCTTGCCTTGTCTGCACTGCCTTTCTCAGTGATCTCTCTTGTCCTCACTTCTTCTGTCAAACAACATTAGGATTCCCTCTTTCAAGATCTCCCAGCACCCAGCACTTCTATTTCATAGCAGTTCTTAAGAGTGGAAGTAATGCCTTGAAGAATATTTGCATAAAGCTTAGTTACTCGGCTCAGTTTTGAACCTTGCAGTGGGCTGCAACAATGTATGATCTAGCCTGTGCACTATCCCTGGTATGACTAGTGACTTTGCATGAAAGCAAATGCTCAGTAAATGCTAAATAGTTGAAAAAATGAATTTTATGAACAAAAAAAAATTTAAGTAAAAACAAATGCTTTTATAGAAAGTAAACAACTTATTATCATATATACTTCTTACCATACCTTATTACCTTATGTCTTTTAAGAGAAGCCCTGTATGTCAAATAGACATCTGCAAAGCTGGCAATTGCCAACCTTCCTTCTGTCAGCTCCTCTTTTTTGCTCTCTAAATTGAATTGATGAGAAAAAATCAGAAACAGGAACACATCTGTCAGTCCTGGGAACATCACATCCTAGTGCAGGTTTTAGAAGTTTCTAGAAGTAAACTGAATTTAAAATTCACAATACATTCATTTCCAATTTTCATTATTTTAGTTCTCTCTCATTTGTAGTATATAAAATGACTTCACTATTCAAGTATATTATTTACACTTGATGTTTTCAAAAGAGTTCTATAATGTTTGGATAATAGGATCAAGAAAAATTCTTCTAAGGAAGTCTTTGTGAAGTTTTTGTTTCAAAACAGAACTTGCAAACTGGGAGACTCAATGCTATTTCCAGCCAACGGGGTGGTTTTTTGTTGTTGTTGTTGTTATTTGTTTTGCTATTGTTGTTGTCTAACCAGATTTAAACTGCTTATGGAGACTATTAAATCAGTTGCCAAAAATTAAAAATCAGGAGATTTTATATGAAAATCTAGATTTTGAGCTTTTGATGGAACATCAGAAGATCTAACAATACTGGAACTACCTTCTTTTAGCTAACATTTGGCTGAACTAGAGCCCCATTGCTGCCCTTTAACACAGCTGGTATACCAGTTCTCCCTTCTAAGTCATTGCCTCTGCGTATGTTACTATCTGGCTCTTATGGGTTTTAGCTTTGCGACCTCCATTTTCTGCCTTATCTAATTTTTATCTCTTTGGGGAATATATGTTGCTAATATTAATCTCTCATATTAAAAACCATGCAAATCTGAATTCACACTGGATATGTTATTCCAAATCTCAGGAATGTAAACTATTTACTTTTGATGAGTAATCTGGTCCAAACTCCCAATCTTTAGAACTGTAAAATCCACTGTGGTAGTACTAGCCATATGCAGCTATTTACATTTAAATTAATTAAAGTAAGTTACTATTATATAAAATTAAAAATTCATGTTTTGGGGGCCACAGTAACCACATTTCAAATGAATGGCCACCTTCACTACAGGCTACCTTATTGAAGAGCTCAGACAGAAACTAATGTCTTTCTCACAGAAAGTTCTAGTGGACAGTGCTGTTCTAGAATGAGTCTGACAAATGGAGAAAATAGAAGAAAGAAGAGCACACAGAGTTTTGGTTGGAGAGTTTATTCATTGTTATGGGTTGAATTGTCTTCCTTCTTCAAAATTTACATGTGCAATTTCTAATAGCCAGTGCCTCAGAATATGACCTCATTTGGGGAGAAGGTCTTTATAGAAGTAAGCGAGTTAGTGTTAACATTAGAGTGGGCCCTACAATACGACCAGTGTTCTTATAAAAACTGGAAATTTGGACACAGAGACATGCATGGAGAGAAGACAATAGGAAGAGACACAGGGAGAAGATAGTCATTTACAAGCTAAGGAGAGAGGCCCAGAGATCCTTCTATCACAGCCTGCAGAAGTAACCAGACCTGCTGACACCCTGATTCTGGACGTCTTGTTTCTAGAAACCATGGGATAATAAATGTCTTTTGTGAGGGGCAGAGCCAAGATGGCCGAAAAGGAACATCTCTGGAGTGCAGTTCCGAGCGAGAACAATGCAGAGGATAAGTGATCACTGCATTTCCAAACGAGTTATTAATGTGCACAGACCAGGAGATTCCCAGGCTAAAAAGCACCATGAGTTTCCAGCCTGGCTGTTTCAGCCAGTACAGTGGGTCTCCACACAGAAACCCATACAAATCTGGGTGATCATTTCAACTGGTGGCTGGAATGCCTGGGAGACAGAGCCGACCATTCAACTGAAGAAAAAGAGGTTAATACAGGGAGTCAGGTGATCTGGCTTGGTAGGTCCTACCCCACAAAAACCAGGAATCTGAAACACTCTGGATTGAGAGTTTCACAACAAACACAGCTGGACACAGGACAGTCCAACTCTGTGGGGTGAAGGGTATCCACCATTACCAAGGCAGTCCACCATTACCGAGGCAGTCCTCCATTATGGAGGCAATTCACCATTACTGAAGTAGTCCATCATTACTGAGGCAGACTAACATTACTGAGGCAATTCTAACTATACCTCTGTAAACAAAACTGCAAAAAAGTTCACAGCAGTTGGACAGAGCCCACAGCAACTCAGCAACACCTCTGCTTGCAGACTGTGACTAGGCTACCTCCTGGCTAGGCAGGGCTTCTCTGAAAAAAGGCAGCAGCACATCAAGAACTTATAAATAAAGCCCCATCTTCCCAGAACAGACCACCTGGGAAAAAAAGGCAGTTATGAGTTCTACTGCAGTGATTGAAACGTACCTGCCCAGTAGCTCTGAACAGAAAACAGAGCTACACCTCAGCACTTGAGCTCCTATAAGGGACAGACTGTCTCCTCAAGCAGCTCCCTGACCCCCATATATCCAAAGAGACATCTCATAAAGGAGAGCTCAGGCTGACATCTGGTGGGTATCCTTCTGGGATGAAGATAACAGAAGAAGAAACTGGCAGAAACCCTTGCTGTTCTGCAGCCACTGCAGGTGATCCCCAGGCAAGCAGGATCTGGAGTGGACCTCCAGCAGTCCTACAGTAGAAGGGCCTGACTATTAGAAGAAAAACTAAAAAACAGAAAGAAATAA